>JABAJT010019448.1:24817-56890 GCA_018850275.1 Tephrocybe sp. 9174TJB
CATGTCGCAACACTGGAGAGCGCAAACGTGAGCCAAGAAAATGCGGGGGTGGCTGTGCATTCTTTAAATGTTGATGGACACGTGAATGATGACGCCACTTTGAATCGGAGCTCACGCGATGTTGCGGTGGCCCTCTTTTCACAGGTCTTAATTGTGTCGAATGTGAAAGGTCAAAGAGACCAGCAAACAAAGGATGAAAGGACAATTGTTTGTGATAGACAGAGGTGGCAGGTGCTGATTGTGAAATAAAGACCAGAGACCTGGAATCGTCTGGAATGATCAGAGTTGGTTGACCCGTGTTGACACTATCCCAAGACAGGGACCTATATAAACCCCAACCCATTAAAGATCACTCAAACTCCATACCAACCCTACAACCTTTACCTTGTGTCCACACCTAGACATGACTCGCACTGCTCGTTCGTCCTTCCCTCGTGCCATCAATAGGGATCGCTCAGAGTCCAAGTCGGGTCTTGATAAGTCAATTCGCAAGAACGGAGCTGGCCCTCATAGTTGGGGAAGCCTGGCAGACGAGCGAGAGCTCGAACTCGCTGCCATGGACGATGAAGAAGTCGAAGGTGAAGACTTGTCCTCTTCCGACAACCTCAGTACCTCGAGCTCCGAGCGTATGCTTCATCCCTGATTCCTCCGATTTCCATCCTTTGATACAATATAAATTACAGCTCTCGAGGACAAGAAGCCCAGCCTGCAGAGGTCCAATAGCGCCCTCACTAGCGACGAGCTAGAGACTGCTAAGAAGTTCAGGAAGAACGCTCTCAAGACCAACGGTATGGAACCTTCCTGCACTTCTTGGCACACGAGCACTAATTGTCTCGTAGACCTTGACCTCTCCGCCATCGCCCGCACTTCTTCTGCCGTGACCTCTCCCAAGAGCGCAACTCCCGCTTACTCTCAGGCAAGCTTGATATATAATTGACTTCGATGGTTTCTCACCTCACTCTGAAATAGATTATTTGATTTACAATAACACTTTTACTAGCTTTCCAAACTGTACGATGCATTATCGAATTAGTCAAATCCGCAACTTTGTATAGTAGTATGTTTTTGCAATCGAGCTCCATATTCAATTTACTGTGACTGAGGTACATATGTGTCCTGAGATCACAAGCTTCCTAACTTCAGAAAAACTTCGGTTGTACATGAGATGCACCCGGCTCCTTTCATTGGATGGACCTTCTGCTCGCATCGACATGGTTTGTGAGGGAACGGGACCCGGCGGACTCGGATTGCAAAGGAGATGGACACTGACAGTTGCCATCTCAACACATTCATGAGCGATTCCAGAGGTTGGTAAATATAACCTGAAGGCTACATGTATACTTATGATTAACAAGATGATAGTAGGCGTCATCGAATGGACTGGTCGAAGAGTAGACGGTAGACAGTGTGCTCTTGCAAGACGAAAGGAAAGCATTCTGTAATTGCGCTGCGGCCGAGGTTTAGACCTGGACATAATTTGAGATAGTATGGGCACATATTTCGTGCACGAGGTGTCCGTAGTTAGCGTGTAGCTTCGCAGTCTCGGGGCTCGGGAGTGAATGGAAAAGGAGTTGAAGAGAAATGGCCTTGTTCTTGGGGTGGGTGCCGGCGAGGCTGTGAATGTCCTCCATTGTTACATCGTTAAGGCTTATCTAGGATCTCATGTGTTCCGGATTTACAAAGAAATTCCGGAGATCAACTCGTGGCCATGGCCACTACTGCCAGGCCACACAACATCTACAAAGGACGAGCGTCAAAGCAATTACAACAGCTTTGCCATTGATCCCAAGCTTTTTGACCCTCGGGTGTAAGATATAGGCTTCATTCTTACCATCATCATCCACCCCTTGCATTCTGCGGAGCCTTTGAGCATCCCGCACACGACCACCAGTGCCTGTCCAAACCTACTCGCGCCTGTTCAAGTCGACACTAGTCGAGATTTACACCCTATACTCTATCCGCAAAACATTTCCCCGTTCTTTGACTTACTCTTAGGATAAATATCACCCCATTCAACAACGGTCATCCTCTACACGATTCCTGCGCCACACAGAGCTGTCGAATAGGCTTTCAAAGTATGTTAACTGAATTCCTAATAAAATGGATGGCCATTGGCTCGGCATATCTTTACGACTTCATGTCCACACCTATCCCGCCTACGAATATGCATAGCACAGCGTTCAAAGCTGCTATCGGAGCACCGTTATGCGAACGTCGTCCACAATCAAGGACCATCACGTGCCCTACGTCGGCAAACGCGTCAACTTTTTTGGCCGTTGACATTTCTCCCACAACCATCCTTGAAACCACCGAGGACACTCCAGAGCCCGGAGCTGTCGAGGAAAGCGCGACGGGAATCCTGGAGGTCGGAAATAACGCACAGGTACATTTAAATTGCATCCTCAATTTTCTTCGGTGCATTCTAACGTAAAATTGGCACATTGATATTCACTCAGTATGTTCCCTCAATATCCACGACACTCGAAGGTGTATGGTCCAAGCCTCAAGCCCTGTCCGTTAATTCATTACCGGACTGCGAAGGAATGTCCACACAAGGGTCTATATCAGATGCAGGGACAAGAGAGTCTGTCTCGTGCCCTCCACAACAGGAAATGTTGCGTCATAGAGAGGAATGCTGCTCTCCGACACGAGAGACGCGTCAGGACGCGACTGACATAGTAAATGGCCTCCTTTATTGCCTGAATTCGCGTTATTGATGCGCTTGTTCCAGACCATGCCGTCGTCTTCACCCTTAGAGCCTGAGTGGGACATGGCAGCAGACAACGTGAGTCCGGCCACCTTCTCCTTTCAATACCGTGTGTTTATCCGCTCACCCCTAGGAAACACTGCGACACTTCTCCTATAACAAGTTGAACTTGATTCTTGACTCCATGCACCCCTCTCGCGCTCCTCATATCGTCATCACCCCGGCCGAGGATACGTATGAGGACGAGTACGCGTTATGGCTGAATAGTGTCGGCACCCAATGGCCATACTATCTCTGTGCACCTGATTCAAACATCCAAAATGACTTACCGCCACTCGCGGAGCCACAATTCTGCCAACCCCTCTTGGATATCCAGCCTAATCCTCTGCCTTCCGACGCCACTCCCCCTGTCGCACATCAGCCCAGGCGCGTCTTTAACCGCTCAAAACATCAACAGTCTGTACGTGGACTCTCGGGGATATAATCCACCTTCATGGCTCACCTGTCTACTAGATATACATTGCGTCACCTGGTCACCTAGATTCTTCCGGGCTGGCGTACCTCCAGAAAGCACTGTGTAAAGCTGCAGTACGTTTGAGCATTTGATCAAGCCCCTTTCCAGACTTGTCTGATAATACTTCCAGTTCTTCGCTGCGTCTGATGTCGCACGTGTGCTCAGAGAGCGGTACGACTCTCAACCAAGTATTTTTTCTGACCTCGAGACACCTTTCACGTGGTCCGACCCAGCGGAGGTACATATTTTCTCCTGCTCAAGTGAAGTGAGCTACTAATCGTGTTCTTAATAGCCTATTCTCTGCGCCAGTCGCCGGATGTTCGGCGCGACAATCTTAGACTCCATCTGCCCATTTCTCGCGCCGCACATCATTATCAATGCTCCTCCTCCTCAACCTTCTGACTTGTTCAAGAATAACGCTACCCCATACACTCAGGACGCCCTATTTGGAGACCGTCTGGTTGTCAATGCTCATGCCACTGAGATCATCAATCCACCCGAGGGCTGGGAATATGATTGTTATTACGCTTCCAGCGCCGATATCGAGGATTGGGACTATGAGTCCTCCTATAGTTCTAGTACTGTGGATCTTCTCGAGAGTGTTGCTGAATATTCTCGGCCCGGCACACCTTTGCCCGAGACCCCTATTGACAGTGAAGATGACGGATTCGAATTTGGCTCAGCCTACAAAAGAATTTACGGAACCGATTTCCCAGTCGATGTTGGAGTGGATTCTGGAAAGCCCCAATGCACCACACAGCCGATGTTCTATATTGACGAAGACGACGACGACCTACCTTCACTTGATGGGTGGTAGTGGCGCTTGGGCATCATATATTAACCTTTATACTAACTTATCCCATGCTTTCTCGCTGTTCCATGCTTTCAATACCTCTTGCCTGCTGCACATACCTACCATTATCTCTGCACCATTTCATTACCATACATGTAATATATACTTGTCAGCACTCTTATCACGTTGTCGCGTCTTGGAAGTATCATTTGACATTGAATCATACCACTTGACTAATTGGCAGACAGCAGAAGAACTCGAGTGGCCTTTTATAGGGGGCTTCTACCGGTTACCTGTTCTCGACTTTTCTTCGAAGACTGGAAAGTATATGTACGGCAACGACAGCGCTGACGGATCTCCGGACAAAAGAAGTTCTTCAACACGGCCATTGGCCGCCCTCCACTGGAGTTATGCGTTTGCATTATTACTGAATCAATTTCATATGGGAATCACGTCTATATACAAATACAGTGAGATTGACGATGAACAGGTACAGATACAAATGGGGGCTGGAGAGATAAGGAAATGTTATGTGGAGATGAGGGTACTAACTAACTTGAAGAATCAAAATCAATAATGATGATCATACGTGTATAAATAGATAACATATCCTCTTGGATAAGGTCTTGCGAGCAACGTGTGTCGACGGAAACAGGACCAAATGAAGGAGCGGCATATGAGTAACAGGAAATGTTTTAATTTTTCTCCCATTCCAGAACCAGATAGGTGCGTTTTTGCCGAGGGAGGTAGAGCGGGCGAAGAAGTGTTATGACGGCCCATGTCATTAGCCCGGCATTCCCTCGCTCAGCAGTTGCAGAGGAGAGCCTGGGCCCGCCGTGCGTGTTTTTTATCAACCTAATAAGAAGTCGTGGGTGAGAGATTCAGGGAGAACATGGGAGAGAATAACAAACCAAAAGATTGGCAGTCTTGAAAGTCGAACTGTACATGTGATTGATTTTGTTCTGCTCAAGGACTTTCGAGAAGCGGTTGACGAGGCCGTACTTGTCTAAAATAGGGCTTTAGTTTGAAATTGCGAGAAATGGGTGTTTACTAAAGGAATGACACCCACCGAGGCCGAATCGCTGCAGGTCTATCTGCAGGCACGTCAAGATACTTCCGTCCGAATCTACATTGTCTGGGATATCGACGTCATCCAGGATGCCATCGATGCCATCCAAAGGCAGACGATCAGCGGAGCGGTTATCGGCAGCATCTAGTTCGCCGCTAGAGATGATCATGTGTCGTTCAGGAGGAGGGAATAGCGCTGCAAGGACGAAGACATCCGCTGTCAATGATGAGCCTTCTGTGGTTCGCGTGTAGCTGAAAAACGGTATCCTAGAATCCTGGGGTGGGTGGGAGACTGTTTGGACAGGGGCGACATCGTCGGGTGGTACTATTTGTGAGAAGGGCTGAATGACATGTCTGGAACGGTGCTTGTAGGGGGAAACAACAGATGGATCTCTGAGGTCGGCCTGGGATCGCGAAGCGGACTCGGACGTTATCACTGAAAGAGTCGATTTTGTCTGAGGCGAGTGAGAGAAGTAGCCATCATCCTCTCCATTCGACGACTCAGTACTCGAGACAGACGTCGTTGGAGAGGTGCTGTATCCGCGGGTAGCGCTCGTGGGAGGGGACCTATCAAATACTGGTGCAGTGGGAGCTTTGACTGGAAACAGAGACGTTATAAAGGTGGGATCACGAGTCGAAATGCGAGGTACACAGAGAGGCGGCGCAGGAGACAAGATCATCTCAGGAAATGCAACTAGTTTGACAATTTTAAGGCCCCAGTGATCTGCCCCTAGTTCTTCAGACAAACCAACACATGCGAGATCAGAAGGGAGTAAGTGAACGTCGCCAGAATTAGGTGAGGTAGACTTTTTTTGTGGTTTACCGCTTCCGGATAGTGGCGTCGACCCATCATTTTTTTTGTGGTCGACATCCCAAACGGATTGGGAGTCCAATTTTGAACCAGAAGGGTCCGTACCGCTTCTGGCACGGGTCATGGAGGCCTTCATGACTGACTCTGGTCGAAAATCATGAACAGAAGACCTGTTATTCGGGTGAACAGTATTGATGGGTGAACTTTGTGAGTCAGTCGAAGAGTAGATCTCGAAGCCAGCTTCCGACAGCAGAGACATTGCCTCCTGAATGCGTGACTCCTTGACCTGAATGAAAATAAGAGAGATCATTAGGCTTGCGGGAGATGGCGTACCAAAATAAAGTCGCTCATGTAGGAAGATTGGTATAAAATAGAGATTCCTGCAGCAGCTAAAGGAGCTGAAACTTCGTTTACGCGGGCACCAGAATTATCTGTTTGTAGCGATAAGTTATGAATATTCGAATAAGCCAGCAGGCAGGAGTTACCAATCTGGTCATTGTGGGAATCGACCTGCAAGACGTTCCATCTTTCGTATGACACCTCTACAGCGTCACGCTTGCGACTTTGAGAGGCGCGGCGGCCTGAAGAGGAGGAATTTGACCTTGCGCGTTGCTTACGTCTGTCCTTCCTGGCAATGGGCTCAAAGTCGTGTAGAACGGACTCGTCTGCGAAGAGACTGAGTTCTACTTGGTTGCAAGTGATGTTGAGAAATGTGGGGTGTGGTCGGAGGACCTGCTTGAGGATGGGATGGGAGAGGTGAGATATGCGTGAGCGGGGGATGTGTACGAGGGAGAGGGAGGAGGGCAGGAGGGATATGGTGACCTGCATGGAAGGTGGATGTGCTATCAGGTCTGGACGGGGATGGGCTTTTCAAGAGCAAATCACTGCCCGATCTCATCTTCCTCCTTTTGGCCCCACGGCGCATCGGGTCCGGTGTCCCTTTCTACTGCGATTCTGTATCTCATGGATGTATACATACTCACCCTTCATTATATGTACGTACAGATGTCCATTTATCAAGCATGCCGACTATCAATATTGGCATTTAATCACATCATTTACTGCCAGGGCATTTGTGTTTGCGCCCTTCGAATTTCCATGCATAGACCAGGGCATAATTTTACACATCATACAATGACCACGAGCGCCCCGACCTTCCGAACGCCTCCATGAGTTCCACAGGGCCTCCACCACAAATTTAAAAGGAAGTACACCTAGATCTCAAACCAGGTTCTGATTTCTCCGAATTGGAAGGAAACACATGTGTCATGATCCCCCTCTAATCAGACGTCTGGTTCGTCGGGTATATATCATGATCTAGCAATATGTATGAGATAACGGCAGCCTGGATGCTGGAAACGAGTTACACTTGGCCTTATGTACACTGGGCAAACAGTCTCTTCATGATCATGGGTGTATTGCGAGGCAGGGTCCTGGCCAGCCCTGATATTTTATCCTATCAGCAAGCATGAAATGACATGTGGGTCCCAGTTGGTGATCCGACGGTCCATTCAAAAAGTAGAAGTAAACCCAAGGACTAGGATATGTAGTACAGAATAGCAATCTAAGTATCACATACAAATTACAGCCGTTATCGTGTATATCATAATGTATGAGTCACAACAACAATGAGCACTACGAAAGTGCACTACTGGATTACAGGTATCAACACGATGTGAACGAGAATATTATATCTAACGTAGGTGAATGATGAAGGGGAATAAAAATCGTGAAACGGAAAATGTGTGACAGTGGCGAAATAGAAGTGAGTGAGGTCGATGATGTATCCGCAACAGAGAGTACATACAATAGGCGTATCCGTATAATATACATACCCCGAGAATCCTGATATAGCAAAGGGAAAGCACAAACCCCCACGGTAGGGGTCACCGGACGATCATCGTCTCGTCACGGTTACTATTAGGCCCACCGTGGCTTCGTATGATACGGGCACGGGAAAAGCGTGGGGTTTTGGTTTTGGAGTGCGAAACTTTCGAGTAGGGCACGGCATGGGACAGGGGATGAGCCGTGTTGTATATTCTACGGCGCGTGCCTCCTACAGAGGGACTTTGTGGCGATGGGGGAATGGGTCGCCTGCGTAACTGGTATCGTGAGGTTGGAATGGGAGGTGTGGAGGGTTTTAAATGAGATGCGGAAGGTCGAGAGAGGGGCGGGTCGTGGCTGGAAGTTGTGAAGTTGAATGCGCGGGAAACGAAGGGTAAGGGCGACGCTGGTGCGTCTGACCCAATGGAAGAGAGCGAAGACATTGGCGTGAGCATTCCAACCAACCCAGTGCCAGTCGTATCTGGTAACTCGGGTACTGATTCTGGCACAAGGGGTTGTGATTCTGGCTCCAATGGTTGCGACTCCAAGTCCGACATGCCAAGTTGGGAGTAGGTTAAGAACACGGGATCATTGGCCTGTGACTCAATGTCAAGCTGTGAGAGCGGAATGTCGCTGGCAACGTCTGGCCATTGACACGAGCCATTTGGTGTTACAATAGGTGTGCAGGCTGGATCTGACGAACGCGATACGGTGGTACGGGAGGTAGCTTGCTTTCATAGGCAAAATCTCTGACTTTGATGCCCAGTTCTACCAGTAGATCTGCATGCTTCTCGCATTGTGGATCGATGTCCACGGGTGCGGTTGAAGCAGGTTTGGATGTTATCTTTGAGGATGGGCCGGCGAGTGGGGGAACTAAGATGGACGATGTTGGAGGCTTAAGAAGGGACATTATATTAGGAAAAAACTGAGAACTGTGCTGGACTGCAGAGTACAGACTCACGAGGGGAAGGGGGGCTGTGATGACTTCTGGGGCCTTTTGAGGTACTCGGAGCTGGACCCTGTCAGCGTCCATTCGGGGCAAGGCGTGGTGTTTAGCGAGTGACTCGATGAGCAGTGCAGCAGACTGATTAAACGAGGCTCAGTATGACAAAAGACACGCCCTCCTTGTCCTTTTTTCTCTCTGGTCCGTGGGCGATGCGCAATCGAGGTCAAAGGCAGAGGACAAGTTGTACTGTCCGAGCCAGATGTCTCCGGAAGTCAATGACAACAGCTTCCATTCCAAACAACCATACATCACGTGGCACGACCCGAAGTCCGAAGGGGCAGCCTTCCGACCGCCACTGGCATTTCCTAACGTGATACTGAGCTCGCTATTCTCTGCCTGTGGCGTCCTAAGCGCCCTTTAATATCGTCTATTTCATCCCTGGGGATGCTTCGTAACGCCTGGAAGCCCGTCGCTGCCGTTGTCGCTGTCGGCGGACCAGCATACGTGTACTGGAGATTCAAGTCGGACAAGCACGAGACTTTCAATCTCCCGGTAAAGGTCAAAGGCGCAGACGGTCGCCCGGAAATGTCTACTCGTGCACTCCCTCTGCTCCCAATGAGCACTCTCGAAGCCAGAATTAGGGAACACGCTACTCATGATACTCACACCCGCCCCGGAGGCTCCGTGTGGAATTATACAACCGCATTCTTGTCCTCGAATGACCCCATCGAGGATGCAAATGCCCACCAGGTCATCCGCAGGGATGAATCAGATCCCTCTGCCCCTGGAGATTACCTTTTCTTTACCGTCATGGATGGACATGGCGGGAAGGACACCTCCCAGCTCCTTTCGCGTATTCTCATCAATGCAGTCGCTCTGGAACTTTCCAATCTTATCAAGGACCCAAAAGCCAACACTAATACAGGCATCATGCAGAGAGTTTATTCCCTCATTGGCTCTTCATATTCACAAATCCCCCAGGCAGCCTTGGATGCGGATCCACAACGTGTATCGCGTGCCATCGAAACCGCCTTCACTAGACTCGATACGGAACTTATCAATGCACCCATGCAGGTCCTCGCGAACAACCTAGATGCTGAGGCACGGAAAAACAAAGTTATCCCCGATCTCAGTCAACATCCTCTTGCCCTTCCTACTATGCTACCAGCTATCTCAGGTAAGCCTACATCTTCTTCTTTTTCATTCTTTGCAATCTGATTGAATGGGTTTAGGAAGCTGCGCCTTGATGGCAGTGTTTGATACCGCTCACCAAGATCTATATGTCGCTTGCACTGGCGACAGCCGCGCTGTTGCTGGAGTCTGGGAAAAGACCGCCGATGGCAAAGGCCAATGGCGAGTCGAGGTTCTCAGCGAGGATCAAACTGGAAGGAATCCCAATGAGCTTAAACGGTACGAGCACAGGCTTTACTACCACGCTCTTGCTTTGACTTAACCCTTGAATAGGCTGCAATCGGAACACCCTGCGGACGAAGCAGACTATGTTGTACGCGAAGGTCGGATTTTGGGTGGGTTAGAACCTTCGCGTGCATTTGGAGATGCCAGGTACAAGTGGCCTCGAGCTGTTCAAGAAACGTAAAGATAAACTGCTCCTTTCTTCAAGATACCACTGAGAAAATTACTTTAGACTAAGCCAAGCATTCCTCGTTGGAAACGGTCGGCCCTTACGCCCACCACCTGCCCTGTTCAAAACACCTCCCTATGTCACCGCGCGACCTGTTGTCACACACCGTAAATTCAACTTCCCCTCGGATTCAGAAACTTCTGCACCCGGGGAAAGTGCTCCTCGTTTCCTCGTTCTTGCAACGGATGGTTTATGGGATCAACTTAGGTATGCACAATGTGATCCCTCAATTTTCTTCCCCTCATTTGTCACTTGAAGCTCGGAGGACGTCGTCAGCCTAGTTGGAGGTCACCTTGCTGGTCTTAAGGGCAACGTCCCTAAATCTGAATTACCGCAACTTGTTCCCACATCTGCTGGTTCCTTGGGAATCAATGGGAAAAGGCAGAGGAAAGAAGAGACTGCGGGCTCATGGGCATTTACTGATGAGAACATGAGTGCCCACCTGATCAGAAATGCATTCGGAGGTGGCGACGAGACCAGCCTGCGCCAATTGTTAAGCATTCCTGCACCATATTCAAGGCGGTACAGGGACGATGTTACCGTGACTGTAGTGTGGTGGGAGACTGGCAAGGAGGACGCAGCAAGGGTCACCACCATCAAATCTAAACTGTAACACCAATGTATTTACTCATGTGCACTGGCCGTGCAGTTTAATATTACTAATAACCGTTATATACAATGCTCCAAGTATTCACAAGAGGGCTTGATAAGGCCAAAGTCTTGAATTAATGATGCAGTCCATTCTGTCTATTCATCGCCTCAGAGTGGCCGTGGTCTATTTTTACGTCTTGAGTTATCTCGAGAAAGTGGATTGAGGTTCGAGGCGCGATGCCCATTTGGACGCATATGTGCCTTTAATTTTTTCCTCCGAGCATCAGTGTTGTTTCCGCGATCCTTTTTCGAATTATTGTAGAAACTGCTTGGAGGAATAGGCGAGGAAGAAGATACATGCGATGGCGGAGGTCGGTGGGGTGTAGGGGATGATTTCTGCGTCTTTTGCTCCTCCGGTTTATCGTTCTGATCGTCATCATCTGAAGTGTAGGTGATGAGGCTCGAGAGTACCCCTTTCGCCTTCACCGCACTCGTGTTCGCGACTTCAGCGATTTTCTTCTTCACGATTTCTGCCTGAGGGTCGCCTATGATCATCTTCTGCCGCTTTGCCTCGGAAATGCCTGTGTCCGGCACAGGCGACGGGAGGACCGGACCAATGAAAGGCGCCGAAACTTTCGTTCCCATATCCTCTTCCTCGTCATCCCTATCCTTCCGCTTCTTGCCATTGAGGTTGGGCTGGTGTGACAACGCGGGTTTGACTGCGGCCTCTAAGCCCTGGCCTTTCTTGCGGATATAGAATAACATATAGGCGTTCTTCTTAATCGGGGTGCCGTTGGGGGAAACAGACTCATCGTTCATCTCCCACCAGCGTTCGTCCTTGCTCTTGACGTACGCGTAGTAGTGACCAGAGTTTGGTCCACTACCGGCGTGGCAGATAACGCCGTACAGTGAATAGGTCGGTCCGAAGTGACCCTCGCTCATGTAGGGCTGTAGAGATAGTTGCTCGTCGTATTGAACGCCATGCGGGATTTTTCGGCCCATAGGAGAGAATCGTTTCAAGTGGACGGTAAGAACAAGAGGGGCTTCGTGAATCGTAAATCGCTTCTCCGCGTTGACCTCCATCTTGCACCTGAAACATGTTCATAACCATCCTGAGATCTTAGAATTTTTAAACTCACTTTTCACATTTGTACTTGTCGGCACCTTTGAGGTGGTCTATAGCAACAAATTTTTTTAACGCATCTCTTAGATATTCCTGGCGGTGTATGTCAACGCTGAGATCCAGCACCCGATCAAAAGTGTCGCTGTTATATCCACATCTCTGGCATGTCACTCGGGACCGTAATCGGCCACCAAAAATTTTATGAACCCATGTAGTCTCCGCAATCTTTGGATCCAGTTTACTAGACTGCATTTAGGACAAATGTGGAGTGCGGGAGAAGTAATTGAACATACGGTGACTGAGCAGCTAAGCAGGACTTTTGTAGCGCGTCTATGGCATATCGAAGGAATTCATGGGAGTCCTCCTGTCTCCCCCTTCTCAGGTGTTTGGCAATACCTAAGAAGGAGTGGTCAGCTATTACATGTATATACAGTTTGCTGTGTTCACACTGACAATGCAGTTTGCTTGTGATGGCTGTGGGCGAAAAGGCCCCATTTCCTTTAGTATAGGCTCCTGTCATGACACTCCTCAAACTGCACGACATGCAAAATCCCCTATCCACGACACCTGGAAAACAAAACATCAGCAAAGTCAGTGGCACACATGAAAAAACGGCATACATGAAGCCCTTGTATGTGCAATGAGCATTCGTAGCAGAGGTGGCGTATGCAACAGGCACTGGAGGGCGCTATTGAGAAAGCAGGTGTTTCCGCTATTGTAGAGGCCAATGGCACGGTTGCAGTTCTCGGGCCATGTAGTGTCTATACCGCCGGGGTGCAGGGATTTGCTTTTTGGGGACAATGCAGAAGCGCCGGGGGCTGGTGCCGGGGCTGGTGTCGGGGCTGGTGTCGGAAGCTTGGGTATTTCTGAACGCTGCGGACGATACTGAGTTTATAGATCAACTAAGACACGAAAACTGCACCCACTTCTGGTTTGGACGCCTTGGGCGAATCGTTGATCGCCTCGTATTTGCCTGGGGGGACGGCCAACGCGCCAGAAGATGACCCCTCTACAAACTCAATAGGGGGCGGCAGCAGACTATTGAAAGCCTCTTTATCTCGAGCTGGTCGGTACTGCACTGAGGGGTCGTCGGATACATGGGTCGAGGAAAAACCCGCTACAGTGGGAAGAAGTGGCTCTGCAAGCATGATGGCTCTAGCGCGTGAAGTAAGGGAGATGAACGGGATCGGGCCCTTGTGTCGCGTCAGATAGCGACAAGCAACGGCGAGCAGCGTATTAAGCGATATTCACGATGTGCTTGAAAGAAAGAGAAATATTTTGTCGGCGTTCAGTGATCACTGGTGATGGCCGGCTATTTCCCACATTGTGCCATCAGTGTATTTCTGGCGTATTTGAATGCAACACAACGCTAGTCCTTTTCTATTAGGGAGTGGAGTAAATATAGTAAATCAGAAATTGATATAATGATACTGGCTAGGCCTCCTGGATATAAAATGAGCGAAAGTCGTCAGGGTAGTAGTGTATCGATACAGTAGATGGTTCGAAAGCAGGAATAAACATGTCAACCTTGTGTCGTGAAAGAATACATAACGGGTACCAGACCAGGGCATGAAAAAGAAAAGGAAATATGCTCATTCAAACATCAAGACCGTTGAATCGCTCGTTAGGCATCCCAAACAGGGACGCGTCGAAATTCCAATCGCTCATGGATTTCTGATGGTCGTTCTGCGCTGCATATACCGGCTCAAAGAATAAAAGAGAGGAATCATGAAGAGGAGAGGGAGCGCGCGTGGAAGGGGAAGACGAAACCCCATACCCAGTGTCTAGGCCAGGATGTAAGAGACTTTGTTCTGGTGGCGACGGGGAGGGAGATGTAGAATAGCTGAGGCCAGGGTTCGACAAAGGCGAGTAGCTATCTCCAGACGGCATAGGCGACGATAAGTCAAAAGGCAACAGGCCTTCGGTGGGGAGCATAGGGATCTGTGAAGGCATATCGATGGTGAAGGCCCCGGCTTGTGGAAGAACTGGCAATTCGATGACTCCTTGTGGCCAGTTACCGTTAATTGCGTACGGCACTCCTTGCCCGTCCGTGAGTTTCTCGACGGGTTGAAGTGTGCATCCATTAGGTCCTTGACCTGGGAAAGTCGTTAGGATATTCAAAACAAGCAGCACACGATGAAGGAGCCTACGTTCGTGATAAAAAGAACCATCATGGTAGGCAACGAATGGCATTGTGATTTCCATATTCGCGGCAGCATCTACCGCCTGAGCCTGCGAAGTCCTGAGAGACTTCCTCTGCATCTGGTACGGAGCTTGACGGGCGATAAGAGCAGGTGCAAGTGCATCGATGTCGATGCTTTCGGGATCAATGCCGTGCTTTTTCAGGTGCTGTGTGAAAGCTGAGCGGCGCTTGATGCTTGAAAATTATTAGGGATGACCGATGAGTAGAATGGCTCGAAATACCTTGATTTGCAACGAGCCACAGGGCAACGATACGTGCCAACGGTCCGGTGTGTTTCCTTGCAGTGGCGCGCACGAGAAGATGGATCTCCAAAAGCAGCCTTGCATCCATCTATTTCGCATGTAAAGCAATTTCACAAAGCCGTATGGCGCTTATTGTCTTGTGGGCGGCGGGCCGCAAACAAGGTTAGTTAGAAAAGTAAGCTCGAAAAGGCGAATCGTATCGCCGAAGATCAGAATTGATACCATCATCTCTTTGTTTTCCCTCATCTTCGCACTCCGCAAGCGTCCTCAATTTCAAAACAAACCCCGATTTGAACATCGAACATAAAAAGAATGTGAGACAAAGGAAACTACACCGATCTTGTTACATTGAGAATCCACGTGGCTCACAAGAGTGACGAATCACCCGACGGGAGTGCGCATCACCGTCACCACGAGACCAGACAAGAACTGCTCTTCCGAGACCGTGTTCGTGCCTATGATATATGATTTGCAAGTCGTCACTCAGCGCAACGCAAGCGGGAGAAAGCAACCCCGTGTATGTGGACGACACAAAAAGAAGAGGGGTGCATCCACATGAGATCAACCTCAGATACCAAGACCTGGGCCAACGATCGTCTTCGTTATTCTCTCCTTCATCCAAGGTGCAATCGCCCATAGATCTTCAAAAGTAAAGGAGGCGTACTGGCTCCTCCCAAAACCATTCACGAGATCGACATCTTGAAGAGGGGGCCAATCGCCGGACAACTCTTGGGTATGTGGACCTATGAGTTGCGCGGTTATCCTTGCGCCAGAGTTGTCAGTTATTGAACAAGAATTGTATTTGAACGCATACATGAGGGAACCAACCCAACGAAGACCCTCTTCTTCAACATCACCTTTCCCCAGCCACCTCTTGTCACCGCCTCCAGGGGTATAGTAAGGATAATTGGCATGAGATTGAGCAGGAAGGGGATGTAAAGGGCGTGTGTATGTCTCGGGAGCAGCAACGTAAGCTAAGAAGCAAGGTCTTAAACAAGAAGGAGAATGAGTGCAAGTTGTTAGCATACTATATGCGGGCATCGTCAAGCTCTGCATAGGGTAAACGCCATGATCTTCGACGATTGTGCTCATGCTTGACACAGAATGTCTCTGGGATGCTTCATCCAGACAACCCGGACCGACGCCAGGAGGGTGCAAGAGCATATGAGCATTGGGATTGAATGTCAGTCTACTCCGAGGGCGATTCAGCGTTCCAAAGGCAAGGATACGAACGTCTGCCAGGTCGATGACGAGCTATTTGACATCAGCCAGGTCGGTTTGTTTTAATGCAACTAGTAGTATTGACAAACCCTTATTCTGGTTTCAAGATGCGTCAGGTTGCTTTGAAGTCTGAGAAAATCATGAGGGCGCTGCCCAGTGCTAACTTGTGTCGACGCACTTCATTTCATTGAATATCGCGGCGGGGTTGAAGTGGCGAGAAGCGTTTTCGAGCTCATTGGCAGAGCCGTTGCGGTTCAAGACAATATATCTGGGGAATTGAGAACTGGATTTGAGGAAGAACAGAGTGGAACCAACTTGGTCCATGACTCGTCGATAGTACATATGGTCTCATTGCGATGGGAAACACGGTACAGCAGCCTGAACAAAGAAGTTTTCAAAGGAAACATACTGACGCACGTTTACAAACGACTGACTTGAAGTAAGCCTTCTTCCAGCTTCCATCTTTCTTCCACTTTCGCCAACCTGGAAGAAAGCGGCGATTGAAGCATTCTTCCCAATCATCGGCAGTGAGGTTTGGAATTGTAGCATCATAAAGAATGAAAGCAGGTGAAGCAAGTGATAGAATCTCAATCCAATTGTGTCGTGGTACTGTAGAGCGAACGCTCAGCGTCTTTAGGGTAGCGCTATAGTCAGTCGAACGGAGCGCCCGCAGAATTGGGCGACGCCAAGGGTTGACTGTTGGGTCAGAGGCAATGCTACGAAAACGTTTGGACACTGTGGACAATGTAATAAGTGAGCTGATGTCCAGCTCTCCGAGTATATCGGCGATGAGTTCGACTGGAAGAGATTCAAAGGACCAGTTCATGACGGTCGTGTGTTGAAGCGCGATCATCGTGGTGGCACAGACCGCAGCACGGGAGTTGCCGGTGATCGATGATCGGTGGTGAGTCCGGTTTCCGATCAAACATTTGTTCTCTTTCCCTCTCTGGTTGTGTTCGTGCTAGTCATTGGAGCGAGGTCACCAGGCGACCGTGCGACGCCTCCAGTGCTCCAACAACTATACCCACGTCACCCAATGTTTACCCGTTGGGCAACAGAATCCGTTCCGTAGGCCATCAACACCTGTGTGTCATGAACTTGACTGCAAATGACGAAACGAGGCTTCATTTCCGCGGTGCTGCATGTATACTGAGCACAGAAAAAAATCTCGGGCATGGCGATCAGATAGTCTGTGTCTGTGGTTTCCGACGATCTATTTGCTAGATGTGCGGCGCAGAGGTGCGCCGTGAAACATTGCGCATGGACTGAAATGTCGGGGAGCAGGCTGATCTATTTTTGGGTGTGATAAACTGTTAGCTCAATCTTCGATGCTGTTACGACGGCCTGGGCTCCATTGCATCTGCCTTGTTTACATACTTTGCACCTTCTCGTTCGCTCCTCTCCTTTCCCACTCGCCATGCCTTTTTTCCATTCTCCAGACTCATCCCAGAGCACCCCGTCCACACCTGCTCAGAGTCTTTTACCTCTCACCCCTCCCAGCCCTCCATTCGGTACTCCGTCCCCTTCAGTAGCGAAGAAGCTTCACAGGGAAAGCTGGGTGAGTCGCCTGGTGCTTTCTGCCTCGTGCATCTTGAACATTATTCTCTTGAAATAGAATGGATCAGACTCCCCGTATGCATTCGATGGTTCTCGTATAAGTACACTCAATGAGAAAGTGAGTGATATCCAGCAGGGATGGATCTCGCTTGCAGCTTGTATTCTCTGATGAATTTAACACCGACGGACGGACGTTCTACCCCGGAGACGATCCTTACTGGGAAGCAGCTGATCTGTACTATTGGGTACGCTCCTTTAATGCGGTCGTAGCTAGACAGTTGACTGTAATCAATTATAGGCGACAAACAACTTGGAATGGTATGACCCAGCTGCTGTCACCACCGAAAATGGAGCACTTGTCATCACATTCTCAGAGATGCAGACGCATGACCTGAACTTCCAAGGAGGTGAGTCCATCATCAAAAATTGGCTCATCCCGAGAGTGATTCGGCTCTTTCAAAGGTCTTATATCATCATGGTAGCTTTGATTCCGTCTCTTCAGGACATTGACCTGACATTACTAATATTGTACAGGAACAAGTTTTGCTTCACAGGGGGGTATATCGAGACGTCTGTACAACTTCCCGGTGTTCACGATGTGGTAGGGATGTGGCCTGCGGTCTGGACTATGGGGAACCTGGGTAGAGCAGGGTATGGAGCAAGTCTCGAAGGAATGGTACGCCATCATTTGCCTTGTTTGACGTCTTCAGTCCCTTTACACAGCATCAGTGGCCATATACGTACGACGCGTGCGACGTTGGCACAGCTCCTCACCAGGTCCTCAATGGTGAACCGTATGCCGCAACGATCGACGGTGACGCAAGCTACAACGACGCACTATCTGTTTTGCCTGGCCAGAGGCTATCCCGATGCACGTGTCCAGATGATCCAAACCACCCAGGTCCCAAACACGATGATGGAACCTTCGTCGGGCGTGCTGCGCCCGAGATTGACGTCTTCGAAGCTCAGGTAAACAGGGGCCTATCTGTTCTCTCGCCCTTAACTCAATTTTATGGCAGGTTACCGGGAAGCCACTCAGGGGACAAGTATCGCAATCGGCACAGTTTGCGGTGGGTCCTCAACTGTGATTGGAATCATTCTCTTTCTGATGACAGCATTTGCATTCTCTTTTTTTTTAAAAAAAAACGACAGCCGTTCAATCGCGCCTGGATCTGGCAAAACACTTCAGACAACATGATTATCCCGAACCCAGACATCTCTCGATTGAATACTTTCCTTGGAAGCGCTACTCAGCAGGCAACATCTGTCGTCACTGATACCAGCCAGAAATGTTACGAACTAGATGAAGGTTGTTTCTCTGTGTATGCCTTCGAGGTGAGTGCATATATTGCCGAATCACATGCAACTTCTTAGCTGACAGTATCTTATGAAGTACAAACCGGGGTATGATGATGCAGTACGTACTTTGCATTTCATAAGTCCATGCTTGCTGAGTTGCCGTTCAGTATATCACCTGGACTTCAGAGAGCACGACATCATGGACACTTAATGCTCCTGGGGTCGGTCCCGACCCATCTGTAGCTATTTCTGCAAGAGGAATTCCTCAAGAGCCGATGGTTTGTTTCGTCATTTATACAATCACTTCTTAACACTAATCGCATACAGTACATGATCATCAATCTGGGCATGTCCAAAAATTTCGGTGACATTGACTTTCAGCATCTAACATTCCCCAACCATATGCGAGTGGACTACATTCGTGTCTATCAGCCGAAAAATGCTATCAATATCGGCTGCGATCCACCCGACTTCCCAACTAAAGACTACATCAACACGTACGTATGGCGCTGACGGTGTGGGTATCTAGTCTGATGAGCATTCTCTCCTTCCCTTTAGTCACCTCGAGGCATACACAAATCCTAATCTGACCACATGGCGCGTTGACTATGGACAGCCGTTCCCCAAGAATTCTTTCATCGAAAGCTGTTGATGACTAATGTACAACTCATCTTGAACGATTGACGGACGTTGTGTAATAGATTATGCCCGATAGACATTGGTCCGTGACTACTTACCACAGGCTAAGCATGTGCTACTAATCTTCGAAGCTGCATACTTGCATTACTTATCATACCCACATTCTTTTCAATTGCATCTTGGCCAAATGACTTCCAATACATCTAGCTACCTGCACATTAGCACATTATCGAACATTGAAATCTCCACTAGATATCCTGGAAACTGATCATGACCATCCAAAATACAAGATTATAAAATACAGATGTAGATGTTACATTCCTTCCCGAATCCAACCCTTCTTGATAGCATATGCCACAATCTCGCCAGCACACGAAGGCCCGGAAGGTGGCGCAACAGGCACTGTTGGTGCCTTCCGTTTTCCTTTACCATTCGCTTTCGGCGAGGCCAAGGCAGCCATACAGGTCCTCAGCCAGCCCTCGATATCCACGAGACACTCATAGCAGTTCCTTTCCGTAAAGAATGGAGCGTTGGTTGTCGGCGACGTTCGCGAGCTTGGTGCTTTCAGTCGTTTTGACTTAATGAGCTTCTTGGCCAGAAAATGAAGCCACTAATGAGGATGTCAGCAGGGCTATCTGAAGCATGTGTAAGACCCGTACCATGACGTTCGTGAGAGGTTTGAACTCCTCCCATGCACCACCATTGTGTAGCTTCATCATGCGGTAGACGTCAAACTGGTAGTCGCCTTCGCCCATGAATACCTCTTCTTCGAACGGGGTCCAATGAACCCTTTCTCCACCACTCCCATCACCGGCGTCCATCCTAGAGAGTCCAAGATCAATCAATGTCGCACGCACACCATGTGCCAGATCGTCCATGTATAAACGCGCTTGCTCTGAATTTGATTGCGAATTCTGACTTCGCGCTTGAAGCGGCAACGCGTCCGACATATGGAGATTTTTCACCAATATTTGCCCGAGATGAAGGTCGCGATGCTAATAAGGGCAGTGTAAATTTATGATGTATGAAGTATGCTGTGTGGACACTTACCTCGAAGGACACTAATTGCTCTGCATGTGCCAAAGTCTTAGCAACTTGCCAGAAAATACTGCATGCTTGGCGCCAGCCGACTTTATTACCGTTCACAAATTGGTATGCCTCGAGATCTTGGCCCCCGTTGGGAAGGACAATGATCGTGTACACCTGGGACACAAGGAAGGTATCTACAAAGAGCATCAGATATTGAATAGGGCTATGGCACTAATTAAGTTGGCGTACCTGGCCTCACACTTTCGGAGCCTTTGTTCATGTGGTATTCATCCCACAGGCGTAATAGAACTTCAGGGTATTTGCCTCGAACGACATAGGCTTTTAGAAGCCTCACAAAACCATCGGAAACTTGCCCCATTGCATCTGTAACTATAATTTCCTTCAGAACATCCTTGGCATCGGATGGCGCGGGACCGTCATCTTCATTTATGTCCTCTATACTTTTATCGCATTCCTCTCTCAAGGGGATGACCTTCAACACCACGTCTCCAATCCCAAACACCTCCGAATAGCTCGCTTCGCCAATTTTGCGGAATTGCAAATCGGCGTGTTGGCCACTGAGCGATCTAACGACAGGGTCGTATGGAAAGGTTTCAATAAAGGAGGAGAATTCGATGGGCCCACAGGCTGATTGGCCACATTCCGCCAACAGGGGTTTGAGGTAATCCGATATTTCGCATTCAGGAAGCGCAGGGGTTCCAAGTTCTGTAGAGTTTAGTTCCTCAATGTCGAAGGATAAGTCGAGATCAGTTGATGTAAGCGAGGGAGATGTATATGGCGGCGAGGCGCTGAAGGGTTTGCGCCAACGTCCACGCCGAATGGGCGTCAATTGGCGTTCGCGGGCAAAAGGAGCGGGGGGCTGCTGATAGCGAGTCGGAGCCTGTAATGGCTCGATGGTGGCGGTAGGCTTGTTGGAAGAGATTCTCTTGATAGCATAGGGTGCTGGCGGTATGATGACCTCGACCTTCAAGCGCGATGGGCCCGCCATGGAAGTTGCATTTGATAAAGACGAGGAGTTCATGGGTGTAGGGTTAGATTGTGGGTGTGTGGGTGCACTGGAGGGGCAGTGTTCACCGTCAACATTTAGCCGAATACTGTCAGTTTCCAAATCTGAATCGGAGTCCACAGTAATAATCGCGCGTTTGGCAAGCCGTCTAGGGCGCTTAAGCTCGATGGAGTCCCCATCATCGAGCGGAACGGGTTCCAGTTGTGAAGGGTCCTTGACAAGGTCACGCTTTGCCTGATTATTGTGGCTTGGCTGCATTCCAGTCTGCGACACCCTTCTCTCCTGTCCCACAATTTTTCCATCATCGTCTAGAATGAGAATATCCACATCGACGAAAGTAGGAGCTGGTTTGAGTGTTGAGGGCCTTCTTTTTACACCGGTGACTCTGGGCTTTGGGGTAGTAGCTAGAGAGGCTGGCGTATTGAGACTAAAAGGCGCTAGAGGTAGCCGTGTTGGAGTGCTGGACATTGTTGATAGTATTGATCCTGTTTTGGAAGGCGGAAGTGGCTTGATTACCTCTACCTCCTCGGAGAGGCAGGCAACCTTTATGAGTGGGCCGGAGTTCTTTTTCCTATGTAGATGAGCAATCTTTGGAGAAGATGGCGTATTCACAGTGTGTATGCGCTTCTTCATCCTAGCAACAATTGGTGCCCGAGGAGCAGGTTCAATGTCATCGAAGATGCTAGATGCAATCTTGTTCCTGTCGTCGGAGACGGTGACGATGCGCTGATTGCGTTTACCATAAGAGTATATCTGTTTTGTTTTTGTGCCGAGCATGACAAGAAGAAGATGAACGAGGAGGAAACAGAAGAGGCCTATGATCGACTGCAGGTGTTCAAGTTGAACTTGAAGCTTGAAGACGCGCCTGTCACGTGTGCCTGCTCATCCACATACTGCCAAACAAGTGCTGACCGCGTTTGCCTTTCCATTTGACGCGATGGCTCTTCCAGATGGCCTGCGCGTCTCCATTACGCCGCCAGAGCTCGAGCTCATTGCATCACAGCAACTCATTGAGATCGTCCCCCTAATTTCAATGGAAAAAACCGCATTTATCTCGGTATTTCTCTCCCCTGTCTCATCATCCTCCAGCTCAAGCATCTCAGGGCGCGTATGGACCTCTACGCCCACCCAATAAAGCCACTGTACCGATTTGGATGGCCGTAAATCTAAAAGCGAAGAAAAAATGTCACATCGTTGCACCTACTTGGCTGAATGTCGGTGCGCGGATTGAACTTCTTGTAAATGTAATGTATTTGGGCTCACTTCTTTCAAGACTTCCTGCAGGATCGACTGACTAAAGAGACAACACAACGGGGTTTTAGCGACCTTCCTTTTCGTTTCACGGAAATTTCCAAAATCCTGCTGGATGCGTGCGTTCTATCATGGCCTTGATTTTGGCAAAAGTGACATGTATAGAAGCGCATCGGACGATCTGGAAAACCCTGACAAACTGCGGTCCCTCCTAAAAGACCTTCGTGAGGCTAGGCAAGCGAAGAGTCGAGACGGTCTTCAAAGCCTTGATCATAGTGAACTTAGTGTCAGTCCACCATCCACTCCTGGTGTTATTCGTACTCACTACGATGCAGCTGCCAAATCTATGTTCTATGGAAATCAACGAGATCCGACCATTCTTCGTGCAATCCATGCACTTGTTAACTCAACTTGTACGCGAACAAACGGCAGCACAGTAATTCTGCTCCATCAATTACCTCTGTATCAGTATGAACCATTGTATACTCGACTAATCCAACAACTCAGGTTTTGATCATAATAAATGTGAAAAGTCATACCTTTTCCGTATTCGGGAACACCTTGATAAGCTCTTCGAAGGGCACCTTGCTGATCTTCAAGCCGCTAATTTCGGTTTCATCCACCTCAGGATCCTTTGACTCTGCATAATCTCCCGCACCCTCGTCGTCCCCACGAAGCCAGCTGTTCATCCAAGTGTGCTTTTGTTTCTCCAAAGCCGCCTCGAAAAGTGCAATGATAGTCAAGGGGATAAAGAAAAGTACACCCATCACATAGCGATTCAGCTGGAATGTGATTGGAATCAGTAATCAAAGGTGGATAACTTGTTTCATTGGCCAAACATTTGCATAATTCTTGGTGCTCAGCTTGAATCCGGGAATCATCCTAGATAACGCTTAGTGACTGAAGGAGAAAATAAATTGACCGAGAGCATACTCGAAAGGCGCCACAAAAAATGTTTCTACCAGATTGAAGGGTGCAGGGTACACGTAAGAATCTGGTGCTCGAATCATACCGATAGTCTTGCTCGCAAAAAACGCCAGGTATTGGGCTTCAGCGTCATCGATGACCTAAGGACATAGATGTCAGCCACTACATGGAGACCATTTGAGTGACTCACATCAGAGTACGCAGATGAGAACAAGGAAATGAGGACGTTGAGCAGGACGATTGCCGTCACAGTGTTCCATCTACGAGAAGGTCATCTAGGCAGAAACTGCTTGAAATCTGAAATACTGACAGGTAGTAAAGTATAAGGCCGGGTAAGCTGGATATTACAGTTTTCAACAAGGGGCCAATGAACATGATGAGTTTCTCATCACCTTGAAGAGTATTTCCCGAAATCGGGCGATCTGGACGTTGTCATCAGCGGAAAGTATAGTGAATATCTTGCCAATACACACCCCAGTAATGCTTGTATCAAGACATGAACCACCTAATGAAATAACTCATGGTACGTCCGTGAGCAGTGAGAAGGAACATACTTCTGAAGGGCCCTCTGTCAAACCATCGGCCGCGTCAAGGGCAAATAGTCCTTGAGCAAAACCAATAGCGAGCACCGAAAGAAGCTGAAACCAATCGTTCGAGAGGCTCGCGCACTATGATAAGGTTGATGATAAATTAGATCTTCGTCGACGTTGACTGAGTATTACCAGCTTGTGAATATGCCACTAGGAAGAACAACCAGATCATTACACGGAATATATTTTGATATCTGAAGCATTGGTCAGAATTTGTTGACTACAGTTATAAAACTGATTGCTTACCTTGGAACATTAAGCCTCGATGGGTCCAAGTGGCCCCAGAAGGAGTGTTCGCGGGTGTCAGCATAAGGCACGTCTTAACAACATAATGTGAGATGGGCACAGGAAAGCTCGGGAGGATGTCTTACAGTCAATATCATGGTTTGCGTTATTTTGCTGGATGAGTTCTCCGTTCCACAAGGAGTTGACAACTAGCAAGCCATTGAGGCATCAACATGCCAAACTTTCAGAGTGCGTACCTTCTTGTGCTTCATTGGAAGATAAGAATATTGTGCTATCAATGAATCAGCGGTGAGTGTTTAGCATCACATTCCACACACACCAGTGAGAGTCGATAGCGATTTCTAAAGCACTGGTCATGTCACTCTCTTCACCATCAATTTGCCTGTGTTTGAAGCGCGATGACATGATGGATCTAAGCCTCTCATGAGGAGACATGTGGACAATCCTACGTGCAAGGACTTCACAAGCGGTAGCTGTGATGTACCGGTTAACTTTGCGCGTCCGAAGGTGAAAAAGCAATCTGGAACATACCTCGGCCAACGTTTTCGCCATAGTCTGCAGGATTATGATTCGCATCCCACATAAATTCTGCTCGGGCACGGAGCAGGCAGTACGGAAGCTACAGAAGATCGTTTTGAACAATGATTTCAAGGACTGCAAAGCGTTTGAGCGTACAGCCTCAACAAAGTCGCCAGCAGCAGCCTTGTAAGCAGAGATGACTTGAGGAGTAATGACTCTGCTAGTTGGTTCATTGATACTAGCAGGATCAACCTCTACAGGGAGTAGAGTCAGAGTCAAGGCGCGTAAACGCTTGACAAGCTCTGCAAATGCATAAGAAACCTGAGTGTCCGTGATCCGAAAAAAGAAGACTTCTGCAAGGACGCACTCGTCAAGGTGTCTGGTGACGGCTTCACAGACTTAACGGAAATCACAGAGGCGCGGTCACCGCTCTCTGGGACCTCAAGGGTGGTTGACAACATGGTGGTTGGATGGGCTGTCTCTTGCGTCGCCTATTATTTCAAGTCGCGGACGTCATTTAGAGAGGGGATGCCAAACATCGCCAAGCACTGATCCTCCTTACCATTATGCCTGTAGGTCAACGCCTGTTCTCTGCCTTATCCAGCTCACCAACATCTATAGGCGTACCACTCTTCTTTCAATGACCAGCCAGACGTCCGTCAGCTCGGAAATCTCGCTATTCTCCCTATTAAGACAAGAATACGCGGCCCTGCACCTCAAGGTGAGAGTTCCAGCACGCGACTGCGGGGTCGATTGCTATAATAACCCCCGTTATTCCACCGTAGCGGACCCCTCGGAGCCAGATATTATTGACGAAACACTCGATCTCTTCCGAGCTAACTCTCTCTTCCGAAACTTCGAAATCAAAGGCCCAGCGGACCGTACACTCATCATTCTCATCCTCTATGTCTCCGATTGTCTTGCAAAGTTGGGTAGCGCACGGACAGTACCAAATCAGATAGAGGCGTCCAAGTCACTCAATACATTATCCGTCGAAACATTCCCAATCCCTGGTGATGCCAACTTTGCACTCAATGCCCACTATGCGCCACCTGCCAGTCGATCTGACAGTGGTGAGCTTCACGTCGCCGTATGAAAGATTGTTCTTGATTACTGAAGCAAAGTATAGAATACCTACGGCAATACCTTACACAGGTTCGCCAAGAACTGGCGGCACGTTTGGTTGAGAAGCTGTACGCCGACGGTACAGGCAAACCAAGCAAATGGTGGATGTCCTTCCAAAAGAGGCGGTTCATGAACAGGAGCCTCGGTAACTGAGGTAGAATAGTTTCCGACTCGATATAATACAATGAAATGATCAAGCGCCGTTATGAATGAGAATAACGAAAACATCTACTTTTGCTTTTTCCTCACTGCATTGGGGTTTTTCTTTCCATACCCGATCTGTGGTAGATCCCCATCCATGCCACCAGACTTCATCGTCCTTCCCTTCCCGCCTGCCCCAACACTGATCATTTCAGGAATCCAGTCGGGATCCATCCAGCTGCCAACGCCCGTGGCGCCCTCAGGACCACGACTAAGGATGCCCTTGAGCATTTTGCCCTCCTCGCGTTCTCGTTTTCCGTCCGCCCGTTTCTTCGCTCTCATGTACTCCTGCTGATCCTCTCGTAATATAAGGTTGTCGCCAGCTCCGGTTTTCGCAGATCCAGCTTTCGGCGCGGGTATCGAATATTTTGTTCCGCGAATCCTGTACTGGAAGTTGGGTTTGAGATGTACCTGCATAGCAGGAGCGTCTGATGCAGCACCCGGTGCGGAAACCGTCACTGATGCTCGTAGAAGGGTCGCATTTCCACACGATGGGCAAAACTTCTTTGAATTATCTTTACAGATTCTGACGAAAATGTTAAATTGGCACGAAAGATTGCCCCGACAAATACTCACTTGAAACAAGCATGGCAACGCAGAACCCAGTTCTTCACCTTCTCTATCCGTTTGCCCTCCGTTCCGACAAGATTAAGTCCCATTTGCAGTAGAACGTTTTGCATCGCGAAATCAGCAGTCATGCACCCAGTATCAATGGGCTCATCAGCTTTCTTTTTCCCCTTTGTCCCGGAGTCGGGAAGCAAGTCGAGGGCGCGCGATTTGTGGAAGGAGACATTGCTTGGTGTTATCCATTCACCCTCTCCATCATCGGAATCCGACGGATCGTCGAAGATAGGTTCTGATGGATCTCGAGGTGGGGCGGATTGGGACGTCGAGGGAGGTGCAGGTGATTCTTTTTCGATTGGTTGAAGCTCCACATCTAACGGCTGTAATTGTTCTTCTTCCCGCTCAACTGGGGAATTTTCTGGTGCCTCTTTCACGGTCGAGTTATCTTCAAAGAGTTCTGGTTGGTCTTCTATAGGTAGATCTTCGAGAATAGATGAGATCTCCTCAATGGCCGGCGGGTCGGAAGTTTTCCCTGCGTCTGTTGGCTACTGTCGTTGTTAGTTAGTTATTCTTACTAGTGGAGATGCGGGGGAGATACTTGCTTCAGGTTCAGGCTTTAAAGTCTGGGCTACCTTTTTTGCCTCCTCGTGCAATGCGTAGGTCAATGCCAAAACACAGAGATCAGGGTGCGATAGGACGCTATAGTCTCCTGTTTTTTTCGCCCATTGTATTACTGAGAGTTACGTTAGAATGACCCCTGCATCTGATATTTGTCTGCTCACCGTGAGCTAAGCTTGCAGCATCGGGTGATTGTACCTTGACGTTAACGCCAGAAAGGAGACCAAGCTGTTCAAAGTGGTCTCTCGCCCGTTTGTCCTTCAATTCTGCCAGAACCTGCGGGACAGTAATGTATGTTTCTGCGAGGCCCCGCAGCGGAGATAGTGAGAGAAGAGGGCCAGCATCGAGTACGAGGTTCTTACAAGACGGAGCACTGGTCGCCATTTTGGAATCAGAAGTGAAGATAAAAATTTGATCAATAGATCAAAAAAGATTCAGCCCGGTTACCTGTCGGCCGAGCGCGTCATTGTCCCGACCGGAATCCGATTGAACTACTTCAAAAGGTCCCCTTCTGCAATAATCTGACCACTACTGCATCATGGCACAGAAATCGTGAGTTTTACCTATTCCGTCAGACCATCTGCTCATTTATTTCAGCTTCAATATAGTCGTTCTCCCTGGCGATGGCATTGGTATATCTCTCCTGTACACACGATACAATGTCTAATCCCATGCACAGGCCCCGAGGTTGTGGAACAGGCCACGCGTGTTCTTGAGGTAGTCTCTGAAGCGTCGTCTGAATTTAAGCTCAATCTTGCTCCCCATCTCTTTGGAGGATGTGCCATTGATGCTCACGGGGAGCCTCTACCGCCATCAACCCTTAAAGCGTGTCAAGAGGCCGATGCCATCCTCATGGGTAACTCTACATTGCAACTATCTCAACAAACAACTCAATATAAGTAGGATCCATTGGTGGGCCAAAATGGGGTGTCGATGCCAAAGTGCGCCCGGAACCAGGTCTCCTCGCTCTTCGCAAAGCGCTCGGTCTCTACGCAAATATCCGCCCTGCAAATCTCGCCTCTGACTCCCTCTTGGACTATTCTCCTCTGCGTCCCGAGATCGCAAAGGGTGTAGATATCATTGTCATCCGCGAGTTGATTGGAGGCGCCTACTTTGGTACCCGCAAAGAGCAGGGTGTCGCGCCTGATGTCGATACCGCTTGGGACACCATGATTTACAGCGTTGATGAGGTCAAGCGCATCACGCGTGTTGCGGCACAGATCGCCCTTACTGCCAACCCACCCCTGGAGATCCACTCTGTCGACAAGGCAAACGTTCTCGCCAGCTCGCGCTTGTGGCGAAAGGTGGTGACGGAGACTTTGACCCAAGAATATCCTCAGATCAAATTCCATCATCAGCTTGTCGATTCGGCAGCGATGTTCATCACATCCCTGCCCCGTAAACTCAATGGTATCATATTGACTGAGAATTTGTTCGGTGACATGTAAGTCCATTACTTTGACTTCTTTTTGTGTCTCGACTTACTCCGGATTTTATTCAGCCTCTCCGACCAAACCAGTGTCATCCCCGGATCTCTCGGTCTCCTGCCTTCTGCATCTCTGGCGGGTGCACCCTCTACACCTTCTGATGACTTCAAACCCACGCTCGGCCTCTATGAGCCCATTCATGGTTCCGCTCCTGATATCGCTGGACAGGGTATCGCAAATCCCATCGGCACGATTCTCAGTGCAGCAATGCTACTCCGCTACTCCCTAGGTCTTGAGAAACCCGCAAAAGCCATTGAGGATGCTGTGCGCAAGGTTTTGGATACGCCGGAGCTTGGAGGCCTTGGCCTGAGAACCAAGGATTTAGGCGGCAATGTCGGCACAAAGGACCTCGGTGACCGCGTTGTCGAAGCACTGAAAGGACTTTTGTGAGGGGTCATGTCTAGAAAAGGACGACCGATTAGAAGCAATGTAAAAATCAAGTAGACAGCGTTTCATGACATATGCATCCAGACAGGCTGAATTGGATGCAGAAGAATAAATTAACCAAGATGTAATCTTACAGAAGAATAAAAGACTTACCGATGTACAACAATTGCTATGTGCTCGGCGACAGTCGTAAGACGCCTTGCCCTCACCGATTCAGCGCCGCGTATGCTAACAACACAACAATTTGAGAAAGCATGTTGGGTGCGCCTCTCATGCATCGCGCGTCGACTTGAACTCTATTAGTTGATGCCAGTCCGAGACAGAGATTGTGGCGCAATAATTGTATGCATCGAACTTATTTCGAAATCGATTGATAGCCAGCCACTTAGAAGTTACAACTGATATATCACAAGCCTTTAGGCATCAGCTTCCGTTACATCATGGACTACTGTGTGGAACAGAGGTCGTCGCTTATCAAGTCTATAAAAAGGTATGTACAAGTCAAACAGTGTCCACTGGTATCCAAACTCATTTTGCAAGGACCATGCAGGTCCTTGCGGGGATATATACCTATATCACAGTAAGCTTTTCTAGAAATTAGGATACAATTGTTTGGTTTGTCCCACACACCTGCAGCCAATTCTTCCTACCATTCCATTCATTCGGTGTCGTGAAGAACTTGCTGTCAAGCTTGATATTCGAGAACCCTCCGTATTCTTTGTCATCGCTGCTTAAAACAATGTGGTATTCGCCAGCTTCATCGACGCCGACTCGATAATCACTAAAACTCTTGGTGGGGTTGAAGTTGAAGATGAACAGGAGACCGGCGCGTTCGTATACAATGACCTTATCCACCTCGTGTTTTAGAGAAACATAGGCCTGTGTAGGGGTAAGGCAATCAGCATCCAGAGTCCCAGTTTCATTCAATCTAGATTCCGTTACCTGAGGCGCCTCCAGATACCCAAACTTGCCTGCCAAGTGGTTCATCGCTTTGTCAAAGTTGTTCAAATATTTGTAGCGAAGAAGTGGATCATCAACAACGTTCCATTGTCGTCGAGCATAGTGGAAAGAGTTGTTGTTTCCCTCCCGAGGGAAATCAAGCCACTACACAAAGATGTTAAAACGGATCGCACGAATAACAAGTGGCGTACCTCAGGATGGCCGAACTCGTTACCTTCAAAATTCAAATAGCCTTCTCCACCCAGAGATTGAGTCAAGAGACTGCTGACCAGTCAACACATGACGGGGACAGTTGTGGTGGTGCGTACCGAATCATCTTATGAAGAGCCAATCCTCGAGCAATGATGGGAGTCATTTCTGTCAAATCTGACATATGGGTGTCTTCAGATACAACAAAGGTTATTAATTTAGACGTGGAACATTGAAATGCAAGTGACGTACACATTTCTTTATCCATGAGCCAGAACGCCAGCGTCTTGTCGCCAACAAGAGCTTGGTCATGACTCTCACAATAGGCAATGCTCTTCTCTCCATGACGCCTGTTTGTGAGAGTGTGAACGATATTTCCAAGGTCCCATTCATCGTCCGATTTATGTTTGAGGAGCTTGATCCACATATCGGGAATGGCCATGGACAACCTATAATCAAATCCAACACCGCCTTTCTCAACCGGAGCGCCAAGGAGGGGCATCCCAGACACGTCTTCTGCAATAGTAATGGCATTCGGGTAGAGTTGGTGGATCGCATCGTTGGCCTTAAACCAACTGATAAGCACAAGGGTGATCACAAGGCCAGGTATCAACTCACCAACATCAGGTATACGATCGCTTCAATATCGGCAGCATCACCAAAATATTCATGATAGCCTCCAGAGAAGCCCGCTCCAATGCCGTGGTGCTTGTACATCATGCTCGTGACGCCGTCAAATCGGAAGCCATCGAACTGGAACTCCTCCATATAGAACCTGAGATTACTTAATAAGAATCTGAGGACCTCATGCTGGCTGTAATTGAAGAGGCGGCTGTCCCAGAGATCGTGACGTCCTTTCCCTCCTTCGTGGAAGTATAGATGATCTGTTCCATCGAATTCATTCAGGCCGTCGAGGACATTCTTACAGGCATGAGAGTGGACGATGTCCAAAAGGACAGTTATGCCCATCTTGTGCGCCGTATCGACGAGCTCTTTGAGGTCCTCGGGACTCCCATAGCGGGAGCTCGCAGCGAAGAAACTTGTCACCTGGTATCCGAACGCTGATTGCATAGCTTTGAGAAAATATGCGACTTTACGGGGAGAAAACAACTTACAGGCATAGTATGCATGTTCCATGATAGCCATGAGCTGGATAACGTTGTAGCCCAGGTCCTTGATTCGGGGAAGGATATTAAGAGTAAATTCCTTGAAGGTTCCCACTCTGCCTTCTGGAGTGGATATGCCGACATGGGCCTCGTATATTCTTATGTCAGAAGCCTTCGGTGGACGAGGGTTCTTGAACTTGTATATCTCCGACTGAGGTGGATTCCAAAAACGCGCATCGTAGACAGGGGAGACACTCAGGTCCTGAGTGACGCGTCTAATCCAAGTAGGAAGACGCTCAATGCGCCTACCTGACGGAATAATCATGGAAATCTATAGCGGCAGCTCGTTTGAGGGGCTCAACAAACATATACGATCCGTCTTCACCAACCTTTATCTTCGAGTCATGAGGTATGGCACAAACACCTGGAGCAACGGGTGGGATGGTGATCTCCCAAACACCAAAGTTGTCTTTTTTCATGGGATGAGAAGTTCTGTTCCATTCGTCTATCGGTCCAGATGAACTCGCGTTATCGCGGTGACAAGGTCGATAAGGCACTTACTGAATTCGCCGATGACGTTGGCTTCTATCGCATTGGGAGCCCATTCTCTGTATACTACCTCGCCATTTGGAGAGACATTGAAGCCAAACTTGAGGTAGCCCTTGGT
>JABAJT010019448.1:57125-90050 GCA_018850275.1 Tephrocybe sp. 9174TJB
GAGATGGTGGTGGAGTGGAAGTAATCGGAAGAGCTCCCCCTGAGCTCCCATGCAAGTTTGTTCCTTTTCAGATACGAATCGAGGCGTGACGTAATAACGCGACTTGCCCCATCTGGATATCTATTCGATCGCGTCTTCCTTCACTCATTTTTCAAACTTGTAGTATTTATTCGGCTACCTATGGAGGCTCCTTAATCCATTCCACATACTTTTCGACATCTGTCAAAATTTTAAACATTCAAAACCAGCGCCATATCACATCCACCAAGGTATACACAGTGAAGTATGAATCTGTGACACGCAGAAAAGTTCAAAACTTGGCAATTCTCAAATGAAGGTCAAGCTTCACCTTATCAATTATTTATTAAGTGTGCCGTTAGGGTGTTGGAAAGTTGGGGCGAGGAGTTGGAGACATGAAGGATCGACTTGCAGGGTGCTGAGTCAAGGAACGTTGTTAGAGGCGTAGTTATTCCTACTCACCGATTTAATACTAGCCCCTTTAATGCTCTAATATCTCGCTTAAACTCCTCCTCGGCGGCGCCAATCGAGCTATTTCCATTCAAGAATCCTGCAGCACTCGAGGGTGCTTGATAAGGCATGTATATTTGAGTGCTTATATACCCAGTAAAGTCTGACAATGCCTGTAGGGTATGTTGCCGTGGGTTGGTTTTAGGTTCTGAATTCTTTGGAAGCGATAAGGTCAGTCGTTTCATCGACTGCATGATCGGGGAAGGTTCTGCAGGCAGCGGTGTGATATATGTCCAGCGTGCAGGCTTCTGATCGTCTGTATCGGTAGTTGTTGAAGATGTATCGGAAAACAGTGAGCAGGTGGAAAGTGTGTTCCAAAGAGTTTGCTAAAAGGAACTCATTAGAGTCAAAGTTGACAATATAATGAGATATTCGCACCTCATACTTCTGCCCCTCATCAGATACTAACCATGGAATCTGGCCTTCCATATAGCGGAATAGGTCATCAGTTGTCGGCTGCGAAGTATCGCCTTCTTTTCCTTTACCAAAGCCTTCCAAGGCACATCGGAGAAGGGTTATTGGAGGAATGCTGCCAGGGGCTTCGTTTCCCAGGATTTTGAGTACGTCGGAGATCGAATGGCAAGCTTGATATATGTTTGTTTCTTGCGACGGGTCAGGAGAAGGGAGAACAGAGTAAGATTCCGCTTGCAATTGCTTCAGGGAGTTGAGTGAATCGTTAAGCCTCCCTAGTAAGGATAGATGGTGCGCTTTTAGCGATTTCCGAGCCAATGCCGTCTGTGTAATGCGGGGGAGGAGGAACCGCTATCACAAGAGAGATGTGAGAGTCACGCAGATACATAGCTGGATTGTAGACGTACATAGTATAGGAAAATGATGACGGCCGAGCCTCCAGCAAGCCATGAGAATATACGCGTGATACCAAGGATAAGGGTAGGTAAGTGTGATGGCGGTGGTTGCGGATAAGTTCTCGGAGGGATGGTTGGCCGTTGTAAAGGCTTTGGGCAGGATTTAAGCAACTGTTACTAGTAGGACGCTGGGGTAGCAACTAGCAACACTTACCAGTTCCTGCAAAAGAGCATCGACCTCTGAGTCGTTCAAACCTTTGTCAATCAAGAATTGCCTCTTCGCAGTATTACTCTGCTCAGAAATCTGTGGTGACTGTAAGAATAGCCGAGCACGAGAGACCAATTCCGATCGGTCTGACACAGGAGTGGGGGTTTGCGTCACAGCTGTCTGATCTGCAGTTAACCCCGCTGAATCGTCGTTGGATGGTTTTCCTTCAGACATGACAATTTAAGAAGCTATAGAGAAAGAATTAGAGAGGAAGACCGGAGTGCACAAATTCATGTGTAGAAACTTCGTACATTCAGGATGTTTGGCGAAATGAACGAGTATCCAGAATCCCCTCACTTTTGAAGAAGTATGATCTCGATGCATGGTTGGTGGGTTCTCTGGTATAAATTGTTCTATCTCTTCAAGGTTGAACAACATGACATTTAGATGAGCCAAAGAGAGCATGCCGAAGACCCTATATGGTGGTCAATCAAGAACGCCACGGATTTTGACGTTCATCGCCGCACGGTAGTTCTATTTCATACCAATACATCCTCGCTGAAGGGCCAACCCAACCCTATGGTATGGGTTGACAATACTGGAAACGTCTGGCCCGAGCTACGGAGCACTCTGGAAACGTACAATCCTCAAAGAATTGCTATCAATATTGACCGAGATATAGCTCTCGGAGCTGGTCTTCACGCAGGGGAACTTGCCGTCTTGAAAGAGCAGCTTGGTGATAAATGGATGGAACGAACCGTCAACCAACCCATGGTTGCGATAGAATACGTCGCCACAAGAGTTGAAGGTCACCTTCCTTACTATCGCAAGATGCAAGAGATAACATGGGCGCTGATTGAGGAGGGGTTCTCTCATGGAAATATCGAACCCGGTGAAACAACCACAGAGGTTATCATTCACTAACAGACTGATTGCACATATAGTTTAACAATGGATGTTGTGCAGGACTTGGAATGGTGGTTCCGCGACAAAATGCAGACCCTAAATGTGACGACTTGGAACCAGCCCATAATTTCCGTGATAGTCGAAGATCCTACCACTCCAGGATGGAAAGGAACGCAAAGTGTCATCCAAGAAGGAGATCTCCTGCACATAGACCTTGGAATCACAGCAATGGGCATGAATACAGATACTCAGCACATGGCTTATGTCCTACGAACAAACCAGTCAAATCCCGAGACTGATGCCCCAGAGAGCCTGAAAGAGGGCTTAAGGAAGAGCAATCGGATGCAAGACGTGTTGCTGGAAAATATGCGGGCTGGGTTGAGTGGGAACGAAGTTCTCCGCAAGTGCATGGTCCAGATCCAGGCTGAAGGCATAGACGGCCATTTCTATTCTCATCCAATTGGTGATTGGGGCCATGACGCTGGCGCAGTTATCGGTGCGTTCACCCCTTCCATCATAAGTTCTTCAAACAAGCCTTACATTACATTGCAGGATTTGTCAACCTCCCTGCAGATGTCCCAGTTCTAGGGGAATTGCCTATTCTCGCAAACACTTATTACAGCATCGAGTTGCACGCATACCATCCCATTCCAGAGATGAACCAAACGCTCAGATTCCGACAGGAGGAAGATGCTCACTGGGTAGCGGACACCGGAAAATGGGAGTTTGTGCGTGGGCGACAAGAGAAGTTCCACTTGGTTGATGCGAGGCGGAGGAAAATAGCCATGCAATTTGTAGTTCAAGACTGAGCAGGGGCACGCTGCAGTGTATGTGTATTCCATAGAATCATAGGTGAAGAAAAAAGAAAGAAAAAATCCGATTGAGTACGAAGGTCGATACTAGGGTAGGTTTGTTGCAGTCTCGAAAGTCGAAGTTGAAGGGAAATTGACATAGCAATGCAACGAATGTCTAAAACATGTTTGCAAGTTTGCTGGCAGCTTCCCTTGCATCTAGTCTAGGCCTGGTTGGCTGAACACGGACAGAAGCAGCCATTTGGTGAGCCTTGATGTGGCCAAGGGGGTCAACACCGCTTTGATATGCTTGACCGTTCATAGGTCGGGATGAGGGGCCATGGAGAGGTGACGCTGAAGCTGGTCGAAGGAGAGGATCCATCAGAGGGTCACCGGTATGTGAGCGACCATCAAACGTTGATGAAGCGGCCTGAGATGGGAAGGAGGGCAAGGGTGGACGGTGGGAAGCGGGGCCTGGCAGAGCGGAGTGAGGGGGATTATTCGGTCGCTGGAGGCCATTGGCCATAGGAGCAGGTTGGGAAAAGTGGGAGCGTTCATTGAAGTCCTCAAGTTTAGGAATGTTGGTCGGCTTGGGTATGCCATTGGTAGCCGGCTCAACCTTGTTCGCAGCATTGCCAACATCGACTCGGAGGGCTTCGAGCTCACGTAGAAGTTGGCGTTCATACATGATGGAGGACCGAGCATGCTCGATAAGAGCCGTAGTAATGTCGTCGTTTGCATATCGATTGTGAGTATCAAGAGCTTTGTGCAAGTTTTGAGAAATGCCTTCGGCTCGTCGGGCTAGCACTTGTTCGTACTTGTTCGCCTGAGTCGGACAAGAGGTCATTATATATCCGAAGAAGCTATTTCGTGTTCACGAACCTCTTCCATATCTTCAAGGGCCTCGTCTACTCGGTCGGGTCGAATGTTAGAGCTAGCCTTTAAGCGTTCAATCTGACGACGCTTCGATATGGTGGTCTTCACGGCTTGTTGGTACTCTTCCAAAACGCCTGTCCGCATCAAAAGTGTCTCTTTGGCAGACCGTGCATTCATTCCTTGGTATCCCAAAGAGTCACCTATGACAACACATTCACTGATCGCTTGTGCGTGTCCAAGGTCTGCCAGGCTATGCCAGACACGCCCGATCTTCCTAAACGCATTGCCCAATGGAGGGTGGGCTTCAGTTGTCGCGACGTTGATCAGCTTGTTTCCCATCTCGATATGCGCAGCGGCAAGAGCTATGAAAGATGTTATTAGTGTGATATAGAGGATTGTCAAGTGACTTGGGGTTACATTTTCTCCCCAGGGCAAGTTTATCAACCGCTTTTGCTGTATCGAAGAATTGACCCTCTAGTTTCGTGAGTTCGAACCGGGCCCTCTGTAGCTCCTCGTCTTCGTCAGGTACGCCACGACGTATTAATCCGAACCCTGAAGAGGTTTTGCGTCGCGGCCGAGGTATTGGCTGGTATCCAAAGTCATTCTCAATGAATGAGCGTAGGTCTTCATCATACAAGAGTATGGGGTCCTCGCAAACCCTGGTGATCCACCGTTGTAGCATGATTTTGACAAGCCGATCATCCTCTTCGTCTGTTGGTGCTGAGGTTTGAGCAAGAGGTAACGCAGGTATGATTGTTTGTGGGTTGCTATGTATAATTGTCTCGTAGAATTGCTGGAATTCGAGATACGAGCGCGACACGTTCCGATATGTCGTCCCTGTGAAATTAGAGAGGTTGGTCTTTCCCTACTTGAGCGCTTTGGAAAGGTTGACATTCAAAATAACACTGACCTGTGCATCAAGCTTGACCAGGATATCTCTTCTGTTCCTATCCAAACCCGTAATTCTCACTCTGAGATATGGTTCCGTCTTCTCGAACTTGGTCCCGTTTGAGGCAACGGTTTCTCGTGGGGAGATGAGCCCTGCTTCGGGCTGGCCGTAAATTTGGGGTTCCTTGCCGTAGAGACCTGGCGCTGGACCCTTGTCTGGGGTTTGAGGGGCCGATGGTGTTGAAGGCCGCCTCAAGTTTGGTATGGGAGAATTGGGAGGATGGGGTGTTGTAGGCCATGGAGGGGCGCTGTCGCTGTCTTCGGCGAATATTGAAGCCGTCGAGCTGAGAGGGTCAAACATTTCCAAGGGCCGAGTAGATAAGGAGTTCCGGTATCAGAGAACAGAATCCACGCTGATGTGCTGAAGAGACGAAATGAATGAACTGCAACGACGACTACACATGTTACGTAACAATTTATTTCTTTATATTATTGGCACGAGAGAAGTTAACAGATCGACATCCTTCCTGTGCCAATCTCTCTGACCATCCAACGACACTACATGCAATACCACTTCAGAGGGAAGGGCTTCACAACAATGCCTGATGCGGCACTTGAAAAGACCATATCCTGCCATGACCGGGAAGACGGTAGACCGCTGGAAAGCAGTAATTGAACCTGCTCATTGGCACATGCCACAAACCTCCCTCTCTCTTTTTCAACGAGATGTCCGAACAAGTGGACGCCAGTGTATTGGCTACTACACAACCTTCGGGTCTGTGGTATGTATAGTCTGGATTCTGTCCAAATGAATTCCACCTCGTCCCCGCCTGCAACTGTTTTTGGAACCACAAGGCGTGATCAGTTACATATACCATATTGACACATTGATATAGGCCTGGGCTGTGTTGGTGCACTGACCACCTCATTTCTGACAATCAGTGCAGCAGCGCCCTCGAGTTAAGTATCGCCATGTCAACCAAGCCATGGAATCGTCGAGACTTTGACGAAGAAACTAATCCATTCGAGGTTTCATTCAAGAATGAGCCATGGACTCGTGATGACTCTGACAAGATTGATACCATCCTTACATCCTTCCTTCCCTCGAATTTGCCCAAACAGTCGCCGCCACCACCACTGTTGAGCGCATCATCCAGTTCCCGCCGTGTTTTTTTACCACCGTTTTCTTCCGCCTTCCTTTCCTCTAGATTCCCCGATAGAACGATAAGGCAACGATTGGAAATGGTACCTTTCGCACTCCTGCGAAACACGATTACGCAAGTTCTAATATAGATGACGGCACAAGTCACAGGGGTGGACATCAGGATGGTTATCTGTGGCAGAGATTTTTGGACGCCACACATGGTAGAAATAAAGGTTCTCCCACAGTCCTAGAAAGCTGGGGAAATACAGTAAAAAGGCGGCATAACTTGGAAGACGATTCAGGACGTGTGTTCGATTTCTCTTCATCAAAATCTTCTCATTCACATTTCTCTCCTGTGTAGCAGGCTTAAAACTACCACAGCGTCTATCCAAGAGACTGCGTGTTACCCGAGATCTCCAACCTGAACAACCTTCTGAAGATACTATTGAACCTACCCTGTTGCAAATTTCGCTTTCAGAGCAGCGTACTACTGGAGCTCAAATCGCTCGCAAACTTGAACACCTCTTAAACGACACGGCCCTTTGCCGAGTGCTTTTACAGGCCAGAGGTCCTGAAGCACAGGTGCTGCTTGATGTTTTCCAGTGGGTAGGTCCACATACATATCATCCAAGGTCATTCTTGAAAAGCAACCCATGGAAATGCTTTGATCATGTAGCTTCTGGACGAGAGAAGACTCGATGACGATTTTCGACGCCGTCTTATTGTGGCCACACAGAGGCTTTCCACAAGGTCCAGCCTTTACCCTATCTGCTACGAGTTGAAAGGGATCGCTCAAGACGGCCAGGAGCCTGTCACCGGTGGTGGTTTTGCCGACATCTACAAAGGAGTATTCAAGGGGCAGGTCGTATGCTTGAAGACTATCCGAGTCTATCAGCAAAGTCAACTTGAGCATGTCTTAAAGGTAGCCCTCCGTTCACGTGTCCAGACATTTATATTCACCATTATGCCTAGCAATTCTCGAAGGAAGTTATTCTTTGGGGACAACTGTCTCACCCAAACGTTCTCCCAATATATGGACTGTATCATTTCAAGAACAGAATTTGTATTGTCACTCCATGGATGCAGAACGGCGACATTGCTCGTTATCTTCAACACAATGCAAAGGTTGATAGGCTTTTCTTGGTGTGTAATTTGTTTTATCGTTAACGTTCATCCTCTCACTTTTTATTCATAGGTCTTCGATATCGCCAAAGGTCTACAGTATCTTCACGATAATCATATCGTTCACGGTGATCTCAAAGGAGTCAGTGGGCTTTTCGTATATTCTATAGATGTATCTCATGACAACTTTAGCCCAACATCTTGATTGATGACGATGGACGAGCCCGCCTCTGTGATTTTGGCATCGCATCCGTTTGTGATCCAGAGATACAGGGTTGGACGACCCAATCGTCTTTGTCATCCATGGGTGGTTCTGCGAGATGGCAGGCACCAGAACTATTTGATATCGATGACGGTGATATTCAAAATAGCACCTTCAGCGACATGTATGCCTTTGGTTGTGTGTTATACGAGGTTGGGTCGCCCTCGAAACCTTGTCTTTGCTCTTAAAAGTTGATTGAATGTTGTGCAGGTCTACACTGGCAAAGTCCCATTCTACGAGATCCTCCGTGACACTGCGGTCATGTACCAAGTACAACGCTCGAAAAGACCCTCGAAACCCGGAAATTCTGATGTGTCCTGGCAGGAATGGGGCCTGACAGAAAGCATCTGGTTGCTCATGGAAGATTGCTGGAAAGCAGCAATTAACGGTCGACCTACTGCCCAGCAAGCGGTTGATAGACTGTCGTCATTCTTGCAACAAGATGCTAGAACAACCACCAAAAGCAGTGTTTTGCCAGCGACGCACTTTCGCCGAAGTATGAGCAACCCTCCGGATGTTACTTGTATGGCATCTGTTGCCAGAATTTGCGACGCAATAACAGGCGGCTCTTCATCGATGGCCTAGAGAGATCTTGCAGATAAATATTATCCTCCAACACAGTTGGATACAACGACGGCGACGATTCTGCGCACATAGCGGCGCTAGTAATCATTGCGATTGTTCGGTATCTGACATGATACTTCGCCCACTTGGAGGTGACATTTTGTGACAACGGGATACATGCTCTCCGTAAAACGAGGACACAATAACAGCTATAGATGCTTGTGAATACCTGCGGTCTTGTAAACGGCAGGTTGGTTACCCCTAGCCTACAGGCAACATATTCAGTGTACACCAAAGTTATGCTAAAGGAAAAGACCAATGCATGTCCCTCTTTGGAAACACGGAACTACATAGATACATTCAAACCGTCCGCTCAATCGTTCAAGTTGTACATATACAAATATTCAAGTAGGTGGTCCCTTATAGTCTACATAAACTGTCCATCAAGAAGACCGTGGGTATTAAAAAAAAGCAAGTATCATAAAGATGAATCAAGGTCCAATAAAGCCTATCGGCGTAAGGAGGTCAGTGAATAGCACGGATTGTCGAGGGGTCGTCTCAAGAACAGATGGGAATCTTGACGTCTTTCAGTGTTCGGCTGGTGTGCTGCGTCAGCTTGTATGCAAAGGTGAAGGATGTATGTCTGCTTACTCAGAATTGAAGAGACCCCACCATCCCTAATCGACAAGGATCAGATAGTGATACAGTATAATGGAAGCGAGACATACCTCTACACCACCAAACTGAATGTCTTTCCATTTCTCGTCAAAGAACTGATGTGGAAAATGAGCAGGAATACTCTCTTGAAATGCGCCTTTGGCCTACCTCAAAGTAGAAGTACGGGATGTTGTTACTGTTGGCTTGACATACGAAGGTGTTCAGGAATGTTTGAAGCCCGGAAATAGATGCAGTTCCCGCCCCGTTGCTTTCATTGGCGACATCGGATGATTTCTGCAAGAGAAGTATGTGAGTTCGGCGGGAGTACAATAGAAGAAATTGGATCTTTACTGTGGGCCAGCCAGTCTCGGCAATGTACATTTTAGGCTAACAGAAAAATGTGTAACGTCAAAGACAGGGATAAAAAGCAACGTGGGAGCAAGACCATACCTTGTTGGGGAGTAATGCAGCAGGTTTCACATTTGTGTCGTCGAAGAAGGTCGTGACCCACCCAGCTGCTTCCTCAGCCGTCGTATTTGCAAACCACGCATGTACGTTCGATAACTGACAAGATGTGGGTAATTCGTACTTGAGCATGAACTCGTTGCCAACTGTGACACCAGCAATGTGATCGACTCCATAGGTTTGGATGGCCTGCTTGATCGTGTCTCGTTGGCGTGTGTACGATATGTTGTCGTCTGGTAGAACATAGATGCCGGTATACACCTCCATATCGACTTTCGTTTGTTTTATGGCTTCGAGCTACATGGCATGATCTGGTGAGCCGCCCGTCTGTCGAAATAAGGCTGGGAAAGGAATACTTACAACAAGGGCAGTTTGATTGCAATCCGCACCGTACAGGCGAACCCGGGTGGTCAGTTGGGACAGAAGCTGCGATCAAAATGCAATTATTCAGTTACTTCGTCTTGCCAAGAAGGAGACAGCCGACTTGAATATCCTTGATAACGTTTTCTACCAGAGTCGTGAGGAAATTGAGGTACGTCCAAGAAGCACAACTTACGCAGAGAGTTGCCACAGTTGGGTAACAAAGAGCCCTCAGGGGTATATGCCATTCCATAAAAAGATTTGTGGAGGTTGGGATTTTTGGCGAAAACACTAGGGTCATTAGGGTCGTTCTTTCCTGGAGTTTCGTCAGTTGTGGAGCCCGATGTATCTCCTGACGTCGGATCCGACGACGATGTTGACGAGGAGGGGCTTTTGGATTTATTGTTTCTGGAAACCGTAACACCAACAGCCACGCCGATGGCAATGAGAATGAGGAGAATGACAACACTCGCGATGAGCTATTATTAAGGTTAGGTTGGAAGTCAGATACCCTGATGTGAAGGTAGGAAACTCACGATCAACCTTGACCGACGTCGCCTGCCAATTGCATCTCTTGCAATGGCCTTTTCGGATCCCTGAAAATCATTGTGGTCATGGGTTGAGTTGTCTCTCAGGGGGTCCAGGACGGTCTCCGGCATAGCGCAGAAAAGCAGAAAAGGGAATGGCAAGGAATGCGCAAGGAACGGAGGGGCCAAGTTATATAGGGAGCCTCCTTACCCAGATGTGTCAGCTTTGAAGTCTTGAAGTTACGCCAAGAGACCCTATTTATACCAAGAAGCTGGATGATAGAGGGGCCTGGGGTACTTTGGTCAAAAGTCTGGAAACATTTGGAATGGCCGGATATGTGTTCCAGTGGTCAAGACAGGCCGTTAACCCGTGCCGCAGAGGATCCGTTCATTCATTCTTAACGCAAGGACGGAGGCAAAATGCCGCGATTAGATCGTTTTGTCATTCACATGACAGCATACAGCACGTGAGCAAAATGGCAATAATAACTTCCCGATATTGCCGACAAGTTGTAACGCATACGTCCGCAGTGTAGGCGCTCTTCGTCCTGTATTTAAATTATTTGTAGGCTGCAACAGCAATGCTCCTCGTTTTCTTGATCCCATTCTTACCATGTTCTTCTCCTTTTTCTCTTCTCTCCTTTTCTTTTTTTTGTACGTTTTCTCTTTCTGACATATCACCCGACCGAATCAGAAACTTTCCCAGAGTTCATGTTCATGCCGCACCAACGACCTCGACATCTCACCAATTGCGCGCTGACATTTCCTTATCCATCTCAATAACACCCGCCGGCAAACCCACTATTTTCCATATCAATAACCCAGATATCACGACTCACACGCCCCACTTCAAATTCTCCTCAAGGACATCTAGCACGCGCCTGGAAAAACCGGCCAGTACTGGAAGTACAGATCCCCAACATGCACAACCTCCTCGCAAAAACCCCCAGACACCGATTGTCATTTTTTTTGAGGCGTTTTGCGGCTTCATCGCCGTCTCCCTTCTAATTGGATTCATACGCTGTTTCGTATCATACAGGCGGACCCCTGGTCATGATCGCGTATCAGCAATAATCAGTCGATACCAATTGCAGTTGGAGATCCAAGATGAATCACGCCGCAGACCTCTCCGGTGGCACAGGTATACCACTGAGGAACCTGCTCCTCCGTATGTACCGCGACCTCCGCCTTATGTAGAAGATCATTCTACCCCCGTGAGAACGTCTCTTGATCGGTACCATCTTGGCAATCCCGCCACAGAGTATACATCGTCGGAGGCAGCCCAGTCTTTACTTGAAACGCCAAGTCGCCACCCCCAACTGGTCAGGGAATGACGTCACTCTAGCTGGTTCATTGTGCCGCATCTCCTATGTAAATCGTTTGAAATTGGATTTACCTTTTGATATGCTTTCTCACTATTTTCCCAGATCGTATATATTACATGCCGCGCGCCCAACTGCGGACCATGGGCAACTTCGCCAGGGACCTTGATTTTCAGTATGTACAGGATATAATTCCCTCTGGCGGACTTTATGGTGGGTTTAGAATGGACGACTGGTAGGTCATCTACTATTGCGGATGTCCCATTCCTCGTTAGAGGTGGGTTACACTCTGCAAGTGGCGACCAACCGTCACCTAGAGGGGCTGGGTCGAGAGGGCAAGAGGCAGCATAGAGGCGGGGAAGGAAGTGACGCGGTACGACTTTGTTGTTCATGATTGCTTTTCTGGTGGAGGTGTTCCAGAGCACATCTTCACCTTGGAGTTCTGGGAGGATTTGAAGATGATTTTACAGCCTGAAGCTGTCGTGGCAGTCGTGAGTACTCGTCAATCTTTGGGAGGGGATCAAAATCATCACAACTTTTTCAAGAACTTTGCAGGAATTCCCAAGAGTGACTCGACGCGGATGGTGTTGGCAACACTTGAGAAGAGTTTTGTTTCATGTCGTGCGTACCACGACCTGTTCGCGTCAATGACCGATAAACAGTACGACACGGAATTCATCAACATTGTGTGTTTTTCTGACCGTTTCACGTTGAGGGTGCCGTCACTGACATGTATATAATAACAAGGTCTTCTTTTGCACCACTTCCGAATCGCCTCTCTCATTCCGCGAATCAAGAAAAGCCGACTGGTTGGGTTCGCCTCTGCGACGCCATGTCATGACCTCTCTCGCCCAACGCGAGGTGAATCTGGATTTCATCAGAGCCAAGGACGAAGAGGAAAACAGCAAACACGTCTTAACGGATGCTCGTAATCCTCTTGGAAAGCTTCAGGATGCTCAAGGCTTGCATCACTGGAAATGTACGTGATTTTTCCCTTCCGATACCGTTCTTTTCGATGATGATTTTATGGTACCTAGTGATGAGAGAGGTCCTTCCTGACGAACATTGGGAAACTTACTAACAAAATTACCATATCTCTGTCATGACTAAGTAGCATTTTATTCAAATGATTTGCGATTCTCGTTCATGGATGAATGGGTAAAACGTGAGAAATCTCAACGACGCGTTCCGACGTTCGTCAACGGCGCGCACGGCTAACGACCAGCAACCTTTCACATTCTTCATTTGGTCATGACAACGATGTTACGCTCTTTATGAAATTGACATAAGAGAGGCTCAAAGGCGCCTTTCAACTGGCCTCTAACCACTTTTGGTTGTCCTCCTGTGCGGAGATAGGGGCAACCCCACGCTCTATGTCTGACCACCTTCATCCCCCCGTGTCAACATCCTCCTCTCCCGGCCGAACGCCTATTATATCTCGGCCAACCTGGCCCTGGCAAGTGTCTTCTCTGAGAAACAGCACTGCGAGCCCTTCGGCGAGTTCCTTGGACTCCAGGAATATCCTTTCAAGCTCCCCATTACGCACAACGCCGGCCGGCGCTCAGTCCAGCTCCAGCTCCCTTGCTTGGAATTCCGGTGCAAGCACGAGGTCTTCTGTGAGTTCAGGCTCTACGATGGCAAACAGCGCCCATATCCATCGTGGTAACATTCAAGAGGACACTACGCGACAATGGTCTTTCATGGCATGTTTTATTTCTCTCCACTCTTACATTATCTGATATTCCATGTTTTACTTAAAGGGTTTCGAATGGGTTGTCCGCAATGTACACAGGCTGAGAGACGTGGTCGAGGGTGATGACGCCCCTGATACAGAGAACTTGGATTTTGACATACTCAAGCAGTCCCCGATTTTGGGAGACAACAAATTTAAACTAGAAATTGGTGAGTAGACCAGTTGCTTGACTGTATTCTCGATGTTCAATGAGTTACAGCATTCACGCCGCCCGCTGATGGCCTTCCCGATCCCGCTAGCAAGCCCACTTTGTCGCTCTATATCACGTCCTTGATGGTGGACTTTGCGCACGCTGATTATGAACTGTCGGCGTCGATGATGACAGCCATCAAGTGCTCAGCAGATCGTTCCGGCGAACGAGGAGCTCCACCAGAGTGGGTGTGGGACTTTTGGCAATCAGATTGGGTCTTTCGACACGGACATGAAGTCTGGGGTACGCGTTCGATCTACTCATCAAGGACATAATTTGATGTATAATTTAGAGTGCCCACTTCCACCTCTTTCTGCGTTGCTTGAGAATGCCAGGATCAACGAGACAGATTCTTTTGTAATATGCGTCCAGATTCACTGCCCGTCGGGGCCTTCCTATCCCCAGCAGCCGGCTACTCATGTTGTCCCCAAGGATCTCCTTGATGGCCTTGAAGCATCATTGGACAACGCCAGTGTGTCTCTTGTTGGCGATGTTTAGTCAATACTATTGTTCTGACCTCCATCTTCCAGACACAGGAGATGTTCGTTTCGTATGTCTAGAAAGACAAATTCAAACCCTTCCACTGCCTGCCACTCCAACCACTAGTAGACGGTCATCATCGTCCGCCTCGTCTAACTCTATTTTTTCTTCCCGTACCACGGCTCGCAAGCGTATCATTTACGCTCACTCCGACATTCTGATACGACGGTCTGAATACTTCGCAACTATGCTTGCTTCCTCTTTTTCAGAAAATATAACACTTTCGAACGGCGAGCGGAAAATATATACCATCGTAGTGGAGGAAGCCGAGTTTGAAACGATATATTGGCTATTGAAGTTTTGTTACACCAATTGGCTCCTCTTCAGGGAAGAAGACGATCCCCGATTGGCTATGGATGGTGTGGGTGTTGGATGGAGCGCTAAGTGGCTACACTCGCGAGGTGGAGAATGGGATTGGAAAACTTTCCAAAGGGATGAAAACGCTACCAATGACACCAGGAGTGTAACAAGCGGCGATAGTCTTTCCTCTGTCGTTGGAGGAGAGCCGCGATCGTCTGACAAAGCAGATAATATTCAATCTGGCATCACTCCGCATGTACCTCCAACGTCGGCGAGCTCATCTGTCTCCCGCAATCTGTCGACATCCAAAGGAGCGTCACAGTCATCTCCATCATCTCGTCCCATATCTACTCCCCGGAGGACCACGCCCTCATCTAATACTCCTACCGCCCCCATGATTCCAAGTTCATCTCGTACAAAACCTGTTCCAATTCCAATAACAACCACCAGTAGTTTCAGCCCATCGACTCGGTCTGGTTATCCAATCTCTCCTCGGACAGCAAGGCACTCTTTGACTCCAGGCTCTGCTCCAGACCCTCACCCTCACCCTGCCCCAGCTCCTAGACCTGCCTCTGCGTTATCCATGTACCAAGTCGCCCACCGTTATTCCATGCCCAACCTCGCAACGCTTGCATTGGACCATATGATGGCCACCATCACACCACAATCTAGCTTTGCGCTATTACTTGCCTCCTCAGTTTGGGACGACCTCCATTCTCTGATTGAAGTAGGCTATTCTTACTGTTTGGAGAAGTGCCACTCATAAGATATGAATGATTTATAGGACTATGTTGTTGAGAGATGGGACGAGGTATCGGTATCCGAGGAATTTGAGCAATGCTGTCAAGAAGTGGCGGCTGGCGAGTGAGCACCCATGGCCATTATCGACCATTCGGCGTCTGATTATACCTGACACTTTAGGTGGGGAACAGAAGGCGGCAAGACACTTATGAGTATCTTTCGGCGCCTTCGATCCCCAAGCTCACAAAACTGAGCGATCAGTATTTAGTCCCACCCCCTGTTTGAATTTCATGTTGAAACCTTAACTAGTTTATACCTTCCACGGACGCAATGGTTTTATTGAGTCGATGAGTAGTAGTATTAGCGATTATTCGATTACCAGTTGTTGCACGGAGCAATTATGCCATATGGGCCACACTGTCACAAGTTAACAGTTGTACACAGTCACTCCCCTTTATCTGAGTCTCTAACCCTTCCACCACCATCATGTTGAACCTTAGAGCCTCTCGTATCCTTGTTCGCCCTGTATGGCACAGTTGGCACGGAACGAGGCGCCTGTTTGCAAATGCAGCCCAGGACGCGGAGTCGTTCATCCCTGTGATCGACTTCACTCAGTACCGAGAAGCAGCAGGACGAGATGAGCGGAAACGCGTCGCTGACAAAATTGTGACTGCTTTCAAAGAAAGCGGTTTCATTTACTTATCTGGACATGGGATACCTACACGTAAGGAATTTGAAGAGTTGTTCCCTGCGGATATGACGTGGTTCTAACGCAACACAATGCCACAGGCACCATACAGAACGCGTTTTCAAAGGTCGTTTCCACTTCTACATGTGTCTACTAGCATTCACCAAAGAGACTGCTGTAGAGTGCAGAATTCTTCGCATTACCGTCAGAAGTAAAGGTACTATACTATCTACCGTAGTACATTGCCACTCAGGTTTGACCTGATATCATCTCACACCTTCAGGATAAGCTCTCTTGGGAGGACCCTCGTTCTAATCGTGGCTACGTAACTGTTGGGCGGGAACGCGTAACACAATCTGCAGACCCTGCAGAAATTGCTACGCTACGAACTAAAGCCCCGGACTGTAAAGAATCCATGGAAATTGGTCGTGACTGGGACGCTCAATGGAAGAACCAATGGCCCAAAGAGTCCGATGCACCACAATTCAAGCGTACAATGCTCGACTTCTACCAGGTCGGAATTACTTCCTTGTGCGCGAGCACCCCAATGGTTAATATCATCTACAGACTTGTCATAACCTTCACGTCTATGTTATGCGTTCTATTGCACTCGGTCTCGATCTTGAGGAAGATTTTTTTGACACGAAGATTGACGAACAATGTCATAATCTTCGTCTTCTTTCGTATCCACCTATCAAGACCAGTTTACTCCAAAATGAGGGCCAAGCTCGTGCAGGTTCACATAGCGGTTTGTCCACATCATCTCACGCCAGCGGCCAACTAGATCTGAAGCTCTCTTAAAGATTACGGAACACTTACCCTCCTCTTCCAAGACTCGGTAGAGTTCTTAGTCCTAGTTCATTTCTGATCCTCACTTTGCTTAACAGTTGCTTAACAGGTAGGTGGTCTTCAAGTGAAGAACCCTCGCACTGGCGAATTCATTCCTGCAACACCAATTGTACGTAACTTCGTACTTTCAAACGTTTTCGTCTTTGAATATCGACCTCCAGCCGGGAACAATCGTTGTTAATGTCGGCGATCTTCTTGCCCGGTGGAGTAACGATGTTCTGCGTTCTACTCTTCATCGAGTGGTGGCACCACCTGCCAAAGAAATCAGCGACTCTGGGTTTATCACACCCTTACGACAGTCAATTGCCTTCTTTTGCAACCCAAACTTTTCTGCCGAGGTTGCTTGCCTGCCGAACTGTGGCGCAGAGGCCAAATATCCACCTGTCAATACGGGGGATTATATTGTAGGGCGGTTAGCAGTAACATACACATGAGGTGATTACGAAGGAATCTTATTGGTATATAACCTTGTATCAAAGCTTGCAGGTTTTAATAGTCGTCAGAATTCTCTCCGTCATCATTGAACGAAAACGCTTTCTTCTGCGCAGCGCTCCACTTGCCGATGTCCCAACTCGGGCCCTTCATGGGTCTTTTTGGAACCGTACCCAGATACGCTTTGTATTCCTTCCAAACGCGCGAAAGTACCAAATTGTTTTCATCGAAATTTCCGGGCTTGGCGTACCATGCACCTGGTTCCTCTTCATCCTCCTCCTCGTCATCATCTATATCCTCTTGAAGACTGTCTTGATGATCCTTGTCAAGCCCAGAGAACCATTCGTCGAACCATGCCTTCTCACTTGCAGCCTCTTCTGCAGTTTTTCCCGCGAAAAGTTTCTCGCCAAGTTGTTTGCAATAGGGCCCGTATTCAGCGTTACAATTAAGGCCCTTCATTTGATCAGCCCATTCCGATGTGACTCTGAGAAACGATTCGAGGTTTGGAAACTGGGCTTTACCGAGTCTCCCTTCAGTCTGTAAACCCTTGAGAACGGCGACAACCAAAGCCCCATAGGCCTTGTCCGTAAGCCGGGTCCTGTTGCCGTCGTCGCACACTATATTAGATAGACCCATGCTTAGTTTGGTGAGTTATGACTGAATGATAACTTACTTGGCCATTCTCCATCGCAGTCATTGAAATGGGTCAAGCCTTCGAGCAGGTAGAACGCGTCTTCATAGGATTTCCTCGTGATTTTGGTGTGAACAGAGGCAAGAGTCTTGTCTACAAGGCCCAAAAGACCATAAGCGTAGAAATCTGACGCGAAGGTATTAGAAGCGTTGTGGACGGCAACTGGGATGCAGCGAGGATAACGTTACCGCGACGCGCACCATTGTATATGTACATATTGAAAGCATCAGGGTTCCTATTGTGCGACTGTTTGACCAGGTCGTCAAAAAAGTCCTTTCCTTTGTGTGACACGAACGTCTTGTGGTTTAAGAACGTGTAACCAGCGGGAATCAGCGATGTCTTCAAGAAGGCGACGTTAAGCTTTTCAATACTTAGCCATCGGCGGACATACTCACTTTTCGTGACATGGGTGTAAAAATCGATAGATAGAAGAAGCTGGAGGGGTTCAGAGAGGTCGGGGTCTGTGTTATAAAAATCAAAGCGGCAATGCCGACTTATATATGGACAGCCTGTCATAGCCTGTCATACAAAACCCTGGCAAAAAAGACCCTGAACTTATGTGTAAATTTTCAATTAAACGGAGCAGGGAGCAGACAAAATTCATGTATGTGATAATCTGTGATAATTAGGAGTAGCGATGATTAGAGTGTAACAATACATGTGAAAGAAGTTTGTGTTTGAAAGATCAAGTCTAGGTGAAAAGAGATGCAGGAACATAAGATCCTTAAGCTTTTACTTTTTTTCTGAACAAGCCAAGTGTGTGCTGTCCGCCACATGAGGCAGCGACCGCGGTCCACGCGCCTTCTTTGCGCACGATTATTTTAGGAGTCTTCACCTCTTCAACATTAACCACACCCAACTCGCCCTGAGTTCCCTGGCCCCAGCAGTACAGGAGACCACCTTCGGTAACCGCCATATTGTTATGAGAGCCACATGAAACTTGCACGATGGGATCATCCATGTCAGGGAAGGTGATCAGGGCAGGCTCAGTGATGAACTCCGAATCCATACGGTCCTTGAATGCCTCGTCATCATCAGCCAGACCCAGTTGACCGGCGTTGGACCGGCCACAGGCGTAGACTTTGCCATTAGTCGTAAGGAAAAGTGTGTGGTGATCTCCTCCGACGATTTGTTTGACCGTGTCGCCGCCAAGTTCTTCTTTACTCAGTCGTTTGACTTTCTGAGGAAGTTGGACAACAGAATCGTCTGCTGAGTCGTAACCAGTTCCGGTCTGACCCATACTGTTGAGGCCCCATCCCCAGACATCGCCTTTCTCATCAACAGCGAAAGAATGCCAAGAGCCTGCACCAATCTTCACGGCCTTGCGACCACGATTGCCCAGTGTGATTTTTTCTGGGACGGTGCCATGAATTTTACGGCGTTCGAGAACTTTGCGTCCAAGTTGGGCTTGCTCTCCTGCTCCCCAGGTAATGACGTTACCATGTGTCGTCAAAACAAGGAGATGATTAGTTCCAGCTGCGATAGCGGAGACCTTCTCAGCGTCTCCGGGTTTATGCGGAAGATCGAGGATTGGAGTCGGTAGGAACTGATGTTTTAATCCGCTCGAGAAACCGAGGGATCCTTCGTTAGCCTACAAACGTGACGTTAGTAAATGACATGAAGGTGACGGGCCAGACTTACTCGGAAAGAGCCCCATACTCGAAGGTCACCTTCTGCACTGAGGGCTGCGCAAATACTGTCGCCAGAGGCAACCTGAACCGCGCGGAACTTTTCGTCGATTAGAGAAGTCAAAGGATGTGGAACAGCCGTGAGCTCATCAACGTCCATGAATGTTCCAGGGTTTTCCGGGTTTGGAACGTCTTGTGTAACACGCCCCAAGGCGGCATCATCGTTGACACCGCATGTCCACACCTAGTAGAAAAAACAAGGAATTAAATTCAAGTCCCATTGCAGTGAAATTTACTCACTGTTCCCTTCTCATCGATAAACAACGTGTGAAGACCTCCACCTACGATGGACTCAATTCCAGCACCCTCCCCACCAAAAGTGCCCTCTTGTATTTGCTCTTGGACCCACAAATTCCGCTTCGGCGTGTCATGTTGTCCCAAGTCGTCAGGTCCCATGCCGAATTGTCCGAAGTTCCCTGCACCCCAAACAAAGAGTTGGAGGCCCGGCCGCTTCGCCTCAGGGGGCACGGGCAGCGGGTTGAAGTACGGGCGTTGCTGCGGCACTGGTGCTTCTGAGATCCCAGGGAGTCTGCCACTGTTTTTCTTCGTCAGTGGGGCAGCTTTTTTTGAGATGGGTTTACGAGTGGATCGAGGGGGCTGTGCAGGGGGATCGTTTTCTGGTTTCTGAGCAGAGGTTGTACGAGAGCGCTTGGGAGGGGGAGACGCAGCGCGCTCCGGAGAGCTTGTACGTTTTTTTGATACATTGTTTTTGCCTGATCGATTGGAGACTGCCTTTGCCAGAGGTGAAGGTTCTGGGTCAGCAGGTTTTAAAGAAGCAGCCCGTGCTGAGCGACGGAGAGCCATGGATGCAGTTCTCAGTACAAGGGCGACGTGTAGAGCTGGGCGAGGGGCGAGAAAGGGAGATGGTGGTTAAAGGAAGAGAGACAAGTGGCAGCCGATTGACCAAGATGACCAAGAGAACTGCTAAACAGTGGAAATAGCACGTGACATTCGCGTTGTTTACGCATATTGACGTGCCGCTATCATTGAACCGTTCAAAGAACAACACAAAGGACTGGTCGTAAGTTATGTATTGATACTTATCCTGCCTGTCTCGCTTCTCACATCAATTCAAATGAACTTTCCATTTCGTTCCCAGGCTGTCATTCGAAAGTCTTTGCCCTTTAGGAATCTTTGACGCTTGCCAGCCACTACGTAACGATACAAACCCCGTTCTCCATGATGAAAGTGACTCGATAAGGACCTTTCTCACTTACTTCTTATGATCAGTCGGAACAAACTACCCCCGCCGGTGCAATTTCAAATACAGTGACAGCCTCGACATATCATCATCTTCCTGGATCTTTGTACTACTCGGCGGGCTGTGCTCCCATCGGTCATGCGCTGTATTTCCTCCGCTGTGATTGATACATGAGAAGTACTCATACACAGAAACTGTCGAGACCCATGCGTGCAAGCGAAACGTCGTATGCTGCAGTGACACGGCGGTCCTGCACTTCGATTTGTATAAAGCTCTCCTGGAAGCACACCTGACTTCAAGTTATGGACTCTCTCTTCTTCCGTTTTACTTTTCGTTCCCAAGCAACTTTGACTATCAAGCTTGTTGCCAACAATGGTATGATGGGTCTGGCGCCGGCAGCAACTGCAGTCCTGTTCCGCATTGCAGCTGAGTTGGCGTCGATAGAAGTTGTTGTGGGTCCTGGCCTCCTCTCAACCTTGGAAGATCACAATGCATTGCTTTTGGTGATCAATGGTATCAAGGAAACATGCACCATGCTCAGGTCTTTTTCTATTACCATGGAGTCTAACGCTTGGCGCACAGATGCGGAGGGCCTTGTTCTCAATTGGGCACCTTCCGTAGTGCGCAAAATAAGCATCGTCCACCCTGGCTCAGAAACCTGCACAGCCTCAAAGACCATCTTTCAGCACCATGGCAGGGAGGTTGAGAGGGTTGTAGCATCCATTCCTCTCGACCGTTGCAGCCAAAACACTATTATTTCCCTTCCCTGGAGATTTCACGCTTTAATTGTTGGACCGGCTCTTGATTTGAGCCATCGGATCGATACGAGGGATTTGTTGGACCTTCTGCCTCATCAGAGGGACCTCCAAGAGCTCTCACTTCCATTTGAACTTATGGGAAGCCTTCGGCAGATTTTATTTCATGTTTCTGCCCTTCCTCTCTGCAATGTTTTGACGTTGACTGTTGGTCCAAGCATCAACCTATTTTCTCTCTCGCAAGCAATCCCCGCATTTCTTATTGGAATGGAGGGATTCCATCATCTCGTAAAGCTCTGCTTACCTGGCAACTCGCTTTTTCCTTCAGTGCACCTTTGCTTGTCTCGTCTGAAGGGACTCAGCCAAATCCGAATAATCACCAGCGATCCCTTTCCAACCAACCTCAAAGTTCCGAAGGATGATGACTTTTCGAATTTGCGCACATTGAAGATTACCGGTTTTTTTCCTGACCTCGGGCGGGCGCTGCTGGCATTTGTTAACACCAATGCCACAACCAAATTACACACAGTCAAGATAAAGTGTCCGAGCCGGTCTACAATCAACTTGAAGGCGGGTATGGCAGAAACTTTCAGGAATCTCAAGTATTGTTGCCCAAGCCTCCAACATTTCTCGATCGACATGAGAGTGCGAGCTCAGGACTCTGACGCTTGTGCGCAGCTGTACTGGCATGATTTAAAGCCACTTGCCGGACTTCATGGCATCAAAACCTTTGTCCTTCAGTATCCCAAGACCCCACCCCTCTGCAGCCGCAGAGTCAACCGCTTCTTACGTGCGTGGCCTAGCGCCGAGAGTGTCTTTTTCAACGACATATCCCTGCTATCCTTTCAAACAGCCTAGTGGAGGACAGCACTCAAGTGGACATAGTAGTTTTTTATTCAAGCCATAGCATCGTAGTACTGTTTGGAGATGCTGGGACTTATCTCATGTATTGTGATTGGCAAAGTTTTTACATCCAAGTTCAACTTATGTATATGTATGTGACTATAGCGTATAGATACTAGTAGTATCTATGTTCGTCTGAATTTTATCCTAATTTTATCTTTTCCTAGGTCATGCAAACACCAATAATGCAATTTCACCGTGATTGCCATATTGCAGGAGTAGTCAGTTGCAGGTATCCTCCGAGTCCTATTGACAGTTGACTTTGAAATTGGCAAAGCACGATCAGATGATCTGACTTCAAATCAATCAACAGTATGTGTGCAGACAGTCGTTCATGTTGTTTGTTAATCACCAGTCATTAGTTTCTTGCCTGAGGTTGTCCGTACGTTTACAATTTGCTCAGTTGTACTGCTAGCACCAATTCAGCTTCCAAATCCGCACAGCGGCCACTCTCTGTGAAGGCTCGATATGCTCCCTTTCCCCTGAAACGGAAATCCTCAAGCCAGGAACTTGAGCAGCAGGAGTGAGATCACTATACTTTGTACCACCTCCCAATACATTCTGATAAATCGGTATTCCATTCCAGATTCACTGTGTTCAATCCGGCGACTGGGGAAAGCCTTTGCGAGTGAGTAGTACTAAACAAGAGGCTTCACAATCAAGTGCGAGCCTAAACGGTGTCGGCAGGGTTACTGGTGTATCAGAGGAATTTGTGAACGAAGCAATACAGGATGCACAACATGCATTCCAGTCGGGAGTCTGGTCAAGAGCCCCAGCTATCCACCGGTCAAAAGTCCTTACAAGGCTCGCCCGCTTGCTGGAGGAGCGTATCCCGGACCTGGCAAAGATTGAGACACTACAAACAGGGCGTCCAATCCGAGAGATGAACGCACAGCTTGGACGTTTACCGGAATGGCTGTGAGTCGGTATTACAATTGCGGTGCTGTTACATAGGCTTGAATCAGACTTGTGGCATACAGTGACTATTATGCAGCCGTCCTCAGGACCCACCAAGGCTTTGTGGCTCCTACACAAGGAAGTCTGTTGAACTACGTTCAACGTGTGCCTCTGGGAGTTGTCGCACAGATAACTGTTAGTCCACTATCCATTCTTGTCTCCTTCGCTCGACGAGGCTTACTAGTCAATTTAACTGCAATATAGCCATTCAATCATCCACTACTTATTGCGATTAAGAAGATAGCACCTGCTTTGGCAGCAGGAAACTCTGTCGTCGTGAAGCCTTCTGAGGTATGCACGTTTTCCCCCACAACCCTCTGTAGGTTGATCGACGTTTCTTCTGTAGTTGGCCCCCATCACGGTGCTAGAGTTTGCGGAGATGGCACAAGAGGCTGGAGGTAACCAATTTGGATTTATGTCTAATTCAATTCCGTGTGATGATACCAACCGGCCTTCCAGTCCCTGCGGGAGTCCTTAGTATACTACCCGGACTCGGCACAACTGTTGGAAAAGCAATCGTTGGACACCCCCACATTCGCAAAATAGATGTCACGGTAAGGGAATCAGTATCACGCCATTAACTCTGGTGCATCGTTCCTGACTCGAGCATTCTTGTAGGCCAGTAACAGGACTGGTAGAGCTGTGGGCCAGGTCGCAGGCGCCAATATCGCCTCTTTCACAGCTGAATTAGGTGGAAAGGTGCGTGTATTTTCTGTTTCACGTGGTTAATGGCCCTACTTCATCTTGATTTACCCAGGCCCCCATTGTCGTCTTCGATGATGCAGACATTGAGTCTGCAGTGAATGGTGTGGCGTTTGCCTCCTTCGTTGCTTCTGGACAAACCTGCGTTTCTGGCACGCGAATAATAGTCCAGGACGGCGTGTATGATTCGTTCATCTCTACTCTAGTCGAAAAGACGGAGAGCATACGGCGCAGAATGGGTAACCGTGAGTCATATCCGTAACTCGACTCCTCCGAATGTTAATGAGGCAAGCAGCAATGAATCCTCATTCCACCATGGGCCCTGTCATTTCAGAACACCATCTGAAGCGCATTGAGGGTATCCTTGACAGGGTGAAAGGCAGATTTCTCTGTGGTGGTAAAAGAATGACTGGGTCGTCTCCGCTGGACGGATTCAATTATACAAAAGGTTACTTTTTGGCTCCAACCATCATCGAGGATATATCAACAACCGACGAGGTGTGGCAAGAAGAGATTTTTGGCCCTGTCATTGTCGTTCGGCGATTCAAGGTATGCAAATCATACTCCAGACATCTGATGGCTTCTTCACATGCCAAGTAGGACATTGAGGAAGGTATTGCACTGGCCAATGACTGCAAGTATGGTTTGGGGGCAGGCATTTGGACTTCAAACCTCACCCGAGCGCATCGCGTCGCTGCAGATATCCAGGCTGGTCTATGCTGGATTAATACACATCATAGAAACGACCCGAGTTCTCCATGGTATGCAACGATGCATTCCTTTCGCGAAGGTCAATATTCACGAGTTCTCCTTTTTCAGGGGCGGTATGAAGGACAGTGGAATAGGACGGGAAAATGGGATAGAGGCTTTTGAGTCTTGTGAGTAAAGATTCCTTGGTACTCTAGAGCTCAGTTGACGTCTCATTATGCAGATTCTCAAAGCAAGTCGACAATCGTGAATACCTCAACTTTAGAGACAATGAGGAAAGACGACTGGTTCTCTGACTCAACTGAACAGCATAGATACGGATAACCGCATTGTTCATTATTCCTACAATCAGCACCCAAGTTTACAAGTGGTATATGATACAAATAAGGTCGTAAATTCCGCGTCCGTGCCATATCATAAGTACTGTATGACTTCATTCTAAGCTGATGTCTTGACCGCATGTGGTCTTTCTGGCTGCTGAAAGTGATGTATTAGATGGGTACGAATTAAAAGTCTGGGTTAGAACGAACCTCCCCAACCTCGACGGGTGGCTCGTCGATGAAATCTGGCACTTTGTTCAAATCTGCGAGGTAGGAGGCGCCTTCTTCCTCTTCCTCCAGGGCAAGCGCGTCAAGTTCTGTAGGAAAGGATAAATAAATATCTTGTACGCTGGCGCATAAAGTATGGAAGGACGCTTGCCTGCTTCGAGGTCAGCTTCGTCAATCTCGTCCGGCACAGCATAGGAACGACCAAGGGTTTCTTGTATCTCGTTTGCCTGTTCTATCAACTCCTCCATATCATATTGCATGTTCTGTGGGAGTTATTCATAACCCAAACAAACGAAGTGTGTGTGAAAGCATACCTCAATCTTGTCGATATCGATCTTGCCGTACTGTTTTCGCATCTCCTTGCTCGCAGTCTGCATCGCATCGACGGTCGCCATGGTGTTTCTCAAATTATCTGTAGTCATTGCGGCAGACTCCATGTTAAACGTCTGTTGAGTGAGCTGAGCTATTTGTCCCTCGTAAAGCTTCTTTTGCTTGAGCGTTCTCATTGCGCGTTCTTGAACTGCAATCTGAAGAAAGCAGCCGTCACTTTCTGTGTATAGAGATGAAACTACGAGGGCTTACTTTGCCTGGACCATTGCGAAGCTTCGCCATTTGCTCCTTGTATCGTACAAGTTCGGCATCCAGCTTCCTGACCTTGACCTCTATCGAGGCTATTCGTGCATCAGTCTAGATGAGGTCATTGTGAGAAATGCGAGGATGATTAAGAGGCTTACGGATGTGATTGCATCCTGAAGAGATGGCTTTGGTTTCTTGGAAGCCGAGGTTCCAAAGATGCGATTCATAGTGAGTGTAAGGAGGGAAGGACGCAGCGCAGTCTTGTCTAATCGAGGAATTGATGGGCCCAGCCGGAACAAACAACGCGGCCAGGACGTGTCAGAGCCAGCCGCCCGTCGTCGTCAATAATGCCACAGACACCACGCAGCCCTCCTCGCAGATTGTCGCCCTCACCTTCAGAGTCGTCTGGAAATGAGGAAGGCTTCCCACCAGACTCAAATACACCCCCACTGAAATCCTCAGCCTCCCAGTCGGGATCTCCTCGAATCCAACAGCAGGAAACCATTCAGCTAGATGACTTGGAATCGGACAGCGTTACATGTCAATGGGAGGACTGTGGCCAGGTTTTTACTCATCTCCCGACCTTGATTTCGCATGTCCACAATGGTGAACTCTTTGCTATCCTACTCACGCAACCTGCTCACCTTGCGCAGACCATATTGGTGTTCACAAGTCAAATTACACATGCGAATGGGCAACCTGTTCGCGTCGTGGCCTTGTACAAACATCTCGTTTTGCCCTCATATCCCATATACGATCTCACACTGGCGAAAAACCCTTCACTTGTACTCTTCCAGGTGATTCCATCAATGTTTAATGTGCACATACGAGACTAATACCTATTCACAAGAATGTGACAAATCCTTTACTCGTTCTGACGCCCTAGCAAAGCATCTTCGCCTCCAACACAATATTGCACCGCCAGCTCCAGGACGCGGTGGGTACAGGAAACGTAAACGAGGGGCAGACGATCAAGCTCCTGGAACGCCATCCACCTCTCAGGCACCTGCCAACATAGACTCCGCTGACAACTCCGGCACTTTCAGCACACTCACATTCGAAAATGCTCCATATCCAGAAGAAATGGGTATTCCACCTAATGCCAATGGCCACCGCCGGTCACCTAACCCACGACACCGTAGTCTGCGACATCGCACTGGCTCCCCTGGTCGACATGGGCTAGACAACGATGATGGGTATACTTCAGGTGGCTCCGATACAGTTCCCGAATATCTCCTCAGGCAGTATGACCCCGAGACGAAGACAATACTTGGCCGTTCGCCAGCCATGGCCATGTACTTGGTGATGAAGGCCAAATACCGCTACGTCATTGAACACCAGGAGTCACTCCTTCGTGATTTGGATGATGCGAAAAGAGAGCTGCAGAGACAACGTGAGGAAAAGGATGCTGCGTTAGACCAACTATTGGGAGCCATGTTTGGGTACGAGCACTTTCTTGCTTCAATTTCGACCAACTCAGATGTTGCTTTGTAGACCCCAAGCTGAAGAACTCATATTGGAGAACACACCTCCCCCAAGCATGACAGCACCTTCAACTTACCCAGCATCTATACCCATGCTCATGAACGGCAACGGCCGTTAGTTACTGTATTATATGTGTTTCTCTATCGATCATGATTGCACTGTATCATTTCTTTTCAAGCGACATATTCGTGAAAATGGCAGATTTCTTGGGGCTGCGAAACCGGGGAAGAGAGTGCATAACGACATTGCTTCTCCACTCCCCCGAATATCATGTATCATAGTACTCTACATTTATAATTCACATTGAGAGATCTAGGTATAGTTTGTTCCGCCATTAATTTTACATATAAATGAGACCTCCCCTTTGAGTGGAGAACAAGAAAGTATTATGAGAGGAAGCCTCTGATGGCGCCGCCAACGTTGATGACATCAATTCTAGGTGAATCAATTAGCTGCTCAAACAGGACATGTTTTTTTTAAGACTTACAAGAAAGTATCATGCCCCCAGACGCCTCCAAGTTCGTAATAACTGACGCTATCATTTCCTGCCATTCGCAAGGCATCCGCGACTTCGCGCTGTTGCTCTACCGTAAACAGAATATCGCTCTGCACACCGAGAACGAGAGTCGGTATGTGTGCGAGGGGCTGGAGCCCTTTGGCGAGATCTGAAAGATGAGGTGGGGGATTCAGAGGCGGAGGATGTGACTTGGAGTGCGAGGTTTTGTGGAAAGAGCGTGAGCTCGGCGGTAACTGGGAGGAGCCACCTGAGGGCTCAATAGGTGTCACAGGTGCAAGTTTGAGTTCTTGTAAAGCAGGAAGTGTCATGTCAAAGAGATCCATGGCCTTCGAGATATAGATGAGAGAGTTGGCGTCGTACTTCAGGCAAAATTGCTCGCCCTGCCAAAATGTTGAGACCAATGACTCAATCAAGTGAGTTTGCGCACCTGGTGGTCTAGATAGGTCTCAATAAGGAAGTCTGGGCAAAGAGCGGGTGTTCGAGTTGTCGCAGGGTCTTCAGAGTCTGGACGAGGCCGAAGCTGTCTTCCAAAGCGTTGATCCCATTCTGGCCCAGATCGGTAGGTAATTGTAGCAATTTCTGAGAATGCTATGAGCATGAGGACTCTAAGCGGTCAACGAAGACATACGTCGAGCAAGTTTCATCCCAGTGTGGGGTGGAAGGGCGTCATAATAAAACCCATTATTCCAATTGGGGTCTGCCATTAAGACTGGATATAATTTCTGGTCGGTGGGGCGCTGTAGTATAAGTCGAAGAGTGGACACGCACCACTTCTTTGCGCATAACGCATAGCCACACTCGAAGGGCTGCTGCGCGCCGTTCCGCTGATGCTAACAATCTTGCCAACACGATCAGGATGCAACCAAGCAGTCGCAAGGCTGGACATGGCGCCCATGGAGCACCCTACACTAGCGTAGAGCTTGTCGATTTTGAGGTGATCCAGAAGGCAGTATTGGGCGCGAACCATATCGAAAATCGAAAGAATCGGGAAGGTAGTAGCGTAAGGGCGTCCAGTGGTCGGATCAATTGAAGACGGCCCTGTTGAACCGTAGCATCCACCAATGACATTTGTGCAAATGATGTAGTACTGGTCAGTGTCGAGTGCCTTTCCTGGGCCGATGAATTTCTGCCACCACCCTTCTGCTGGGTTCGCAGAAGTGGATGCGGCATGGGACGAAGCAGATAATCCGGTGTGCAACAAGATAACATTGTCGCGGGCCGGTGAAAGGGTACCCCAAGTTTCGTAAGCAATGTCAAAGGAAGGAAGCGGTATGGAAGAGTAGGTCAAAGGTAACGGGTGAGGGTGATGATATATGTTGTACGAGGCTGGATTTGGACGAGCATAGGTGGGTTCAGGACCTGATTCATTCCGGACGGGTGTGGCAGATAAAGTTGACCAAGAGTTCTCCTTTAACTTGGACTCCCGAGTTGCATGGGCTTCGACGCAGGGAAAATGTGGTGAGATCGAAGAGAACAAACGCGGCCTGGCTACTCTGGCCAGACGAGCAGGTGCTTTACGGAATGCTAGCCTGGAAACAAAGAGGAGTTTGGTGGACATGGTGGATGTGAAGATGCTGATTACTTGCTTACTACTTTTTTCACTTGGCCGGGCGATAATGGCGTGATGACCCTAACCCTAATCTCAGTGCAGGTGACATCCTTTGTTTTTCCGAGTTCAGTCAATTCTGAAACACAATTGCCCTTGCTCTTTTGTCTGTACCATCAGTTTGTTCTGTCTGGAAATAATGACCGCCAGCAATTGTCTTTGACCTTGTTTGCATTGCTCTGGCCACTCCTTTGTCTTCTTTGTTGTCTTTTTGCTTTTGCAAATGCCTTCGTTGCCAGGACGAATAGTCAAGCTGAAGTCATGTGGCAAGAGTGGGTCCATGAGCCTTACTTTGGCTCAAAGAAAGGTGCAGTATAAAGAGTTGCCTTTGGTTTCGAACGAAATTCTTGCGATCATCCTGCAACCTTTACGACCCATCCACCCTGGTGGTGAAAATAGTGAGTAATATTCGTATCATAAGTCTTTTTTACAAATAATAGTAAGTCCTTATCGAGAGGTGGTGCTAGTCAGGACTAACAGTCCCTTCAGATGTATCTCGTCGTACCTCGACCTGTACACCTCCTCTTGGCTGGTACCATCGACGAGCAGTTTCTGAAAAGTCGAAAATTGATTCCGCCGACATCCATTCATCCTCCGTCGTACTCCCCCTTGTCGTGCGCAGCCAGCTGTTTCTCTGATGGAGGCACTGAAATGTCAGCTTCACCTGGCCCACTGGAATCGTCCTACATCTCGCATCGGGCTCGCCAAATGCCTATTGGAACACCCCGACAACATCATGTGCATGGACCGTACACGTCCACCCCTGCTGCGCGAGGAAGGGAGCAGTTACCGAATATTGTTCCATGTCCTCATGAACCGACGAGATCTACCCTAGCCTCGAGCATGCTCCAGAGGCTTAGTCTCAGAGAACAACCTCCTCCTGCGGAGTTTACTCAGGCTGAAAGCCAGGTTAGGCGCCCTATCAATGGGGGGAAACCGAGTGGTAATCAACACACCGGTCCTACACAACGCCCCTCATTGTCATCGCATGAATCGGCCCCAATTCCGCTTTGGGAGGAACCGATTCTATTCCCTGGACTTCGCGCTTTCGAGCGTTATTACACGCGTGAACTCTGCGATGAAGACGACGAAATCCTCATTCCTCGACAACCTTCTACCAATACCGTCTGGTCGCACAGCCCTCGTACACAACGGACCCACGGCCCTTGCAAAGAGCTCCACGCACCTCCCTCGGAATCTACCACCACCACCGTCTGCCCAGGACATTACAACTTCAAGAGACACCCCATTCCGCTAGGTGGTCCAAATCCCTTTCGTCCTTCTCCTCTTCGAAACACCTCGGAATCATTTTCCCGACGACTGAGCAACTCTGTTCGCCCCAAGCCCACTGGTCCACCACCCGCTTTGGTGAATCCCTCCGTCATACGCGCGATAGAGCAACTTCTTGAAGAGGATGACGAAGAGATCATTGTTTATGATCCTAATCCCCTCGTTGCTGAAGATGATGACAATCAGAGGAAGCAACCACGGAAGAAGCATCACCAGGCCATTGTTAATCAAAGAGCCTACGATCGATTCGCACACGAGCGCAGGAATCATTCACCTCCGGAGACTACTCGTCGTTTGCCAGGCGGTTCTGTTTCACAGCATGACCAAGGACAAGGGTACACGGATGATTTTCATGACTTTCCAGTCTGCGAAATGTCTATTGCCATGGGGCTGCATGAACCATTCCATCGCGCCGATATGTAAGTGCGAACGAATGCCTGTCAGTGTGTCATAACGTTCGATTTTTCCCTCAAACCATTTTGCTTACGATTGCCCACCTAATGTCCTTAACGAACACTTCATTAACGACCCCTTCACATTTTTATGTTTGTTGCACGCCCTTCGATGTTCATGTTCTTGACGATCATGTATTCCTAACGATTGTCCACATTCTTGACGTTCATGTATCTTAATGTTTGTTCACGATCCCAGTACCTCCTCAGTCACGACTTTAATTATAACAAAGATGAAAAAGACGATGACTGTGTACATCCTTTCAGCGCACACTGATTTCCTCGACAAGTCTATAAATTAAGATTAAAGGGGAAAATAAAAGTAGATTGATCCTCTATTCGTCCTGGGTATCGCCGATACCATCCTCATAGATTCCTTGCGCCAGCGATCCCCAAACCTAACGACTGCATGTATTCCAACCCTTTCTTCCTTTTTTCCTCGACAGCACCTCCCATAGCTGTGTCCCACCAACGTTCGGCCAGAGGAACATCCCTCCATCCACCCTTGAGCAGAGCCTGTAATTTCTTTGTAGGCCTTGCAATTGCCTGGACCTGCGCCCAATGTGGTGGTGGGTTCGAGCGCGAGTATGCTGCAGCTGGAGAGCCGTCGGCAAGAGGGGGCGCTGGAACACTAAGACCATTCACCGCAAGGACGAGCCCAGGTGGGACTGTGATGCGTCCAACTTTAAAGCAGCACTGAGAGACGGAAATAGTGTGAAGGATGGCGCCGTCGGGCTCAGGCTCGGATGACAGAGACGCGGCAACAGCTTTGAGAGCGTCAGAGGTACTGGAGGAAATGGTGGAACTCTCTGCAGGACTTGGAGCGATAGAAATTTGGTCGGTTGTACGAAGCGATGCGTGAAAAAGGCCGCCGTTGGAATCAGAGTCGGACGAAGGTGTCGGTGTCGACTGTTCGAGCGCTTTCTTGGGCTTCTTACTCTTCTTGGAGGGTTTCGTTACTATTTTTCCAATGATGTATATCTGGCGAGGAGTTAGTCGTGAACCTTGACTATGCATTTGAAAGAGCGCACCCATTTCTGCTCCCAGCTTACAATGCTCAATCTAACCTCGTATGATGCAAACATAGGAATTTCACGGATGAAGTTGTAGTGAGTAGCTTTGGAAAACGTGAGTTAATGCCGACAGCACAGAAATTGATACCGTACCTGCGAGGGGAATCCATCCTCCTGCCCGGAAGAACATGGGAAACACGGCAAGCGCATACTTGAACCGCGCAGAATCCATGGTCTAACACCCAAGAGATTTAGTACTAATGATTCGTATATGATTAGGCCTCCATTCACCTTTGCATAACTCGAATTGCTCAAGTGGCCATTAAAATCGATGTCGTCAATGCCTGGGAGTAGAATCGGTTCAAACTGCTGGGGGTTTGTAGAGGTAATGAAACCAACTCACTAGCCCATGTATTGTATCTTACGACATAGTTCATAGGGTCACCGCCTATAGGGGAGATAGATTCTAGCCATTCATCTTCTGCTTTGATTTTTGCTTCTTTAGACTTGAACATGGTCTGAAGGCGCAACAGACTATGCTGGAATCGAATTCGAAAAACGCCTCGGAAGACGCGTACTTTGATAGAGAATACAAGTAAGTCTTTGCTGTGAGGGGGGAAAAGGGTACTCACTATGCCATGCTAGAGGCCATGACCGTATATTGACCAGAAACAAGAGAAAGACAAGATATTTTGCGGCAGTGGGGGTTAAGCGCAACATTACACCGAGTTTTTCTGATAGCATAGGAACAAGTCTGTCTAGAAAGCTGGTTAGCCGTTCAATGGACATCGTTGAGACCAACGCCATTCCGCCGCGCCTTCCCAAAGTTTTTGTGGTCGGAGTCGGAGTAGAGTACGTGGTTGATGCTGATGCCTCCTCGATTACGTAGTGCACGGCTTCAATAGCCACCGAGA
>JABAJT010019449.1:6999-82947 GCA_018850275.1 Tephrocybe sp. 9174TJB
CCAACCTGAAGGATCAGCAACGACACGCGGAATGCTCTCAAGCTCTTGCATGGACGTATTATGATACGAATCAATATGATCTAGCGTGTATCAGCGCGTTATCGTCATTTGAAACGTACAATAGCCTTGGAAATCGGAGTAGATGCTCATTTGTGGCAAACGATATTGGGCGGATACTGTCGGCCTGTGGGGATTTTCAAGGTTCCCTGAAATACTTCCTTAAATGTCTGGAGATCCATAAATCTATGGGCCTCCCACCTTCAGGATTAACGATGGAGGGGATGGGGCTTGTATGGGCAAAGATGGGCAAGGAAGCAGATGCACGTAGAGCCCTTGAAGAAGCGTTACAGATTCTTTCATCTGAGGAACCGACCCTCAAGTCGCAGAGTGGAATCTCTCGCTCCCAATTTTTCCTCAAGAAATTGAAGGACAGAACTATCGCACCAGATACAAAAGAGCTTTCTGCATTGCAAGGATGGTATTCGAATGATCATGTTAAGAAGATTTTGGCACCTTATTAACACCGGGACTATCACAATTATTAGTGAGTACTATTGCTTTCCACTACCCTGACTTTTCCATACGTATCTTTGCTAAAATGTTCAGTATATATTTTGTAATATTTCCTTCTGTTCCCTTTCCGTTCTCTTTGAACCATCTAATAATTTTTCAAGTAAGAGACACATGAATCTATTCATAAATCCCTAGTAATAGTTTGTATGATTCCTCGACGCCCTCTAAGAATATTGCTTCTGAATAAACTTCGCAATAGTCTGCAACTGGATGTTCGATGTCCCCTCATAGATTGCCCCAATCTTCGAATCTCTCCAGAACTTCTCAATCCCCGTCTCCCTCGTAAACCCAACGCCTCCAGCCCACTCAATCGCTGACCCACTCACTTTCTGTGCGACCTGGCTCGCCCAGTATTTCGCCATCGCCGCCTCTTTGGTGAATGGGCGACCTTCTTCTTTAAGCCTAGCAGCGTTGTAGGTCAAGAGACGCGCAGTCTCGAGCTCGACAGCAGCTTGGGCGATTTGGAATTGCATTCCTTGGAAGGTGCCAATGGGTTGACCGAATTGGGTGCGCTGGTAAGTGTAAGGCACCGCTTTGTCAAATGCACCTTGTGCGAGTCCGAGCATTTGAGCGGCAATGCCGATACGGCCTAACAAGGAGGGTCAATCGAGCATACATAACGTTAGATAATTAATTCGTACCTTCGTTGAGGATCTCGATTGCTATCTGTATGAGAGTCAGAATGAATGAATGAATGATGCGAAAGGGATGTACGCTTACCTTGTACCCCTTGCCCTCGCCTCCGATGACATTCTCCTTTGGTATCCGGAGGTTATCGAAATTGAGGGAACACGTCGATGATGCACGGATCCCAAGTTTTTGCTCCTTCTTCATAATCTCAATGCCCATATCCTTCGTCGCGACGAAGCATGTGATACCCTTGTATCCCTTGCTCGGGTCAATCTACAGGCGATATTAGGTCAAACGCATGAAAAACAAGGGGAAAGAAACATACATTGGCAAAAATAAGGAATATGTCAGCTTCGTAAGAGTTGGTAATCCACATTTTGGTGCCATTGATGATCCAGTCATCGCCATCCTTAGTGGCTCGGGTCTGGAGCGCAAATGCGTCTGAACCTGACCCTGGTTCCGAAAGACAGAATGAACTGAGCTGTACAAAAGTCACATGAGCCTCAGAACGGATAATAGGCGGTTCATAACCAACCCTGTTTTCAGCCAGCTGTGGTAGCCACTTCTGCTTCTGCTCTTCTGTCCCGTAGCTCCGGAATATCGTATTCACAAGGGTATTGTGCACATCACATAGGACGGAAACAGAGGGGTCGACTTTGGCGAGTTCCTCAATAGCAATGATAGCTGAGGTAAAAGAACCTCCTGCGCCGCCATGTTCCTCACTTGTCTCGATGCCCATTAACTACCGGTGATGGCATGTCAGTTGCGCATGAATATGTATCGGGAAGACATGAATACGCACTCCCTGCTCAAATAATCCCTTTATGATGGACGGGTCCATGTTCTCATTTTCATCCATCTCCCGGACCTTGGGCCCAACCACATCCACCGCAAATCGCTGCACTAAAGCAACCCATGTTAGTTTAGTGGAAAATTCGTATGAACTACGATACGAACCTGCTTCCCGTAGCATGTTTTCTTCTTCTGTAAAGTTGTGCAATGAACCTATGGAGACATTCTCCGAACGAATGCACCGAGACGCGGTGAATGACCTATGAAGAAATCAATCATGTTGAACAACGTCTGACATGTGCAGCTCACCGTGTTGCGGTGCTCAAAAGGCGAGGTTTTGCTGCTAGCCGCAGAGATGGTCTGAGGAGCGCCGAAGACATGATGGTGGAAGAGAAGGAAAAGGTAACATTGGGACTCGGATCCGGAGCCTTCTTGACGAGTTCACTCCGTTCATAGAAAGTCACATGTTATTTTGATCACAGTAGCCGGATCGCATGAATTTCACCCAGGTCCCACCCGCCACCACTAGTACTGCCGCCAGGACAGAAAACAACCTAAAATGTGCTTCATGAAAGCGGATCTGCCTCTGACCCGATGCTGTCAATGCTTTAGGCAGTTTCGGGACCTAATATTACATGATGGATCTCTTTAATGAAGTGACCTCAAATCCTGGATCAGGCATTCTCAGCCACTATTCATGTATGGGCCATGCAGTTCTCTTGAACACCCACCCCGACATCTCTTCGGTCGTCTTGATTGTCTATGGCCCTGGATACTTGCCTTTTAAAGCCATAGTGCGCACTGCCATGCACCAATAAGGTGCGTCCGGCTCCGGCTCTATGCCTAGCTCAAGGAGAGAATTCGGTTTCGATATGAACGCGTCGATGTAACAATCGATTCTGTCTTGATTGACGCGAGGCTTGATGAGCTGAGCATCACTTATTCGGAGGCACATCCAAGCAAGGTGTCAATATATGGAGCCACCCATAAATAAAATGGCAATACTTTTACTTCCATCTCTCTTTTTTATCGAGCGTGCCGTGGTATTATGAACATGGCTAGCTGTGTTTTTGGTTTTCTCGCCCGCCCAAGCGATATCCTAACTTGGGTGCAATTTCTCTTCTTCTATCACCCACGTCGCAACATCGCTTCAGATAAAGAGCATCCAACTTCAGGCTGGGATAGGGTGCAGATGCGACGGTGCTGGGCTCTTCTAGATCAAACAAGTCACAATTTTGCGGGTGTTATAAAGCAGTTGGATGGAGAATTAGCACGGACGGTATGATTGTGTTTATTCTGTACGGTATCCCTTCGAAGACCCCACTAATTAGTAAACCCAATTAAAGGTCTGCCTCTTTTATCTCATACTTCGTAGCCTTCATACCATTGAAGGCGACAGGGGAATTCCAGATGCACTCAAGCTGCAACTCCTTCGATCTTTTCACAACCAGACATTTTCAATTGGCTGGACATTCAGCATTAACGATTGCGGTTCCGTCGAAAAAGGCCAGCAACTCTTGGTTGAATACGATACGATCGTGTCGGAGGTACTTCTTTTGTATCCAACGTACGGTTTAGCATTGTATCCCCCCTGTCACGCTGACGGCCTACCAGTTATCGCGCCATATTCACCGATATCGTTGAGAAGATGGCCACCAAGATGGCGGACAATGCGGCACGATCGGCTTGCACCGTTCAACAGAATTACATCGTTACGGTAGCTGATTATGACATTTACTGTCATTACACCGCTGGACTTATTGGCGAAGGCCTGTCGCGTATATTCTCTGCTTCTCGGCACGAAGCGCGCTGGCTCGAGGATCAACTCGAACTCTCCAACGCAATGGGTTTGCTCCTTCAGAAATCCAGCATCATCCGTCACGTACGCAAAGATATTGATGCAGAACAATATTTCTGGCCTCGTGAAATATGGGAATCGTATGGATTTACGTCAATGGAGGGCCTCTGCGATCAGACGGCAAGGGAGAAGGCCATGTGGACACAGAGCGCTATGATTGTTGATGCATTACGACACACTATTGATGCCCTCAAGTACCTCCAACTTCTCACAAACCAAAGCGTGTTCAACTTCTGCGCCATCCCAGCCGTGATGGCGCTCGCAAATTTGCACATGTGCTTCATGAATTCTGATATGTTCAATGGGCGCCTTGAGCTTCGCAAGACCGAAGTCATTGGTGTAAGTATTATCTGATTCTTTACATCTTATTTATCCTTCCTTACTCACACTCGGTATGAAAAGCTCATGATGCGCGCAACAACCATGAACAATGTCGCGCTCATCTTTTCTCAGTATGCACACAAGATCCATGCGAAATGTGTGCCATCTGATCCGAATCACTTGCTCATATCCACCAGATGCGGGAAGGTCAGATTCTCCTCTTGTTTCCGGGATCGTACCTAACCTCAGGCATGTATAATAAACAGATTCAGCGATGGCAGGAACAATACTACCCCTCAAATTCCCACACGCCGCATGGAGAATATAATGTGAAGGACCATTCTCAACGGACTTTATACGAGCGTCCGTGGCTGCAGAAAGAAACTGCACAACTATCGGCGGAAAACAGAAACCACATACGGCAGCTGTTATTATCATGATTTTTTGAAGTATAATGTGATTTGTAATTATATTCACCTTGACTATGAACAGACCAGCCGGACCGGATACCCTGCAAGAACTTGAGTTCCATCTCCGAGTCGGCATATATCACTCACCTCCTGCTAGCCTCCTTGTTCCTTCGTTGGAAATGAGAATGCCACAGAGGTATCATGAAGTGTGGCAAACGTGTTGGAAGCGTTCTCATGGCCGACGTTTATCTTTTCATTGGGTTAACCGTTCCATACACTTCACGGGTATTTGCATAACACAAGCTTTACCTCATGGGCTCCTTCAGCAATGCTATTCAAATTGCTTCCCTAAGAATGCCCCCCCGAGACCGCTTGATACACTTTGATGGAGTTAGAAGACTTGTTTCGTGGTCATTCGCACTTTTCAACATCCCGTCAGGCAATACCTTCCGGATTAGTAGCCTTTCGAGTATGATTTTGGGAAGATAGGACCTGAAGTGTGTGCGCCAATTAAACGGCACCCACCCACTGATGTTCATCGTGATAGCGATATCAAGAAGTTCTGTGAAACCAATGTGGAGTAGGAGTAAAATCTGACAGATCTTAACAGCAGGCTTCAACTTTCACTTCAATCTTCAGGAAGACGTCCCCTGGCGATCTATGGGACGCGAAATTCAGTCGTAGGCGATGATGGGATCTGATGAGGGCGATGCAAGATCCAAGACAGATCTCGTTTGACATAGGTGAAGATACCCAAGTGAGAGATGAGAGATGTAACTGATATGTTCTGATTCGGTAGAACGGCTCACCGGATATATAAACAGGAGAAAGTTGATATAACTGGGTGTCCCCGCATGGAAAATACCAAAAGACGTCCAATAAAAATAAGGTTGGACCTGTACTAGTAATTATGCAGACACAAGTGCAACCGCGTGACAATACGTGTACACTATACTAGAAAACCGTTGACCTATGAAATACATGAACCGAATGGGTGTTAGGAGCGGTTTTCGGATTTATGGCCACGGGGATTACCTGCTAGAAAAGGCCAGGTATGAGCCTATACGGAACTTGTATAGCCCACGTCTCCCATTCTTGTCCGAATTTCATCCGTAATATTTCATCCTCGGGAGTGACACGAAGAAGAAGGCTGGTGATGACAGAGACCGCAATGGCTGACCACAAGCAAAGCATCAGCTTGCCCACGATCGTCTCAAGCAATCCACACTCTGACAACCATGAACCCGACGCATGGCTGCAGTAATATCCAAGGATCGTAAGGATCAGCCCCACATAGCTCGGGTGTCGTATAAGTGCGTAGGGACCGTGAACAATTAATTCGTGGTTTTTCCGAATGCAAAGTTCAAAGGTGAACAGGTGGCCAAGGGTACGGAAACTCTGTACGCGCAGAAGAGTTCCAAGAATGCCTATGGTGTGTCCCAAAAGAAACACTGGGGTGATACGGATGCGGTGTGGTGATTGTTTGTTGAGTACGAGCGCAGAAACGACACGGTTTGCGAGTGTATGATTAGGGAATTGGCAAGCCACGATCACAGCAATTTCAATGCAGCAGACAGTCCAATACATTGCCTGTTGACCGAACTGAGTAATGTACAGCAGTAAGTAAAAGATCTGGAACTCACTCTCAAGAGACGTGAAGGTCGACCTAGAGACCTCAAGAACTTTTCTCTCCAATCCGGTATGATAAGGTCGCTTTGGGGAACTGGTGGGTTGGGAGGAGTGGCGTTGATCCGCATGTTAACAGCGTCGAGGATGATGAAGGGAACCTTTGCAAGAGACATAATGATACTACGGGCCTGTGGAGAATGGAATGAAAGACGCGCATCTTATACGTAGCAAATGGTATGTCCTATATAAGTCAAGCAAATGCGCGACATCCGTCAGAAGGCAGGATTAGGATCTAATTAAATAGCTGCCAAATCAGCGTGTGCATCAGAAAGAGGGCGTACTTGACAGAAAGGGAGAATTTTAACAATGTTCCACGGTGACGCGGGCGTGCATCACTCGAATGGGATACATATTCCTGGCGGCATTTCCCTGGCGCCGGACAGATCTCAGATGGCTTCCGAGCCAGAATACCTCACGAAAGAAGTACTGCGATGAACCCAGCTCTCATCTCAGATCAGCAACAGAGAGACTAGATGATTGCGCAGATGGGCCAAAAACTTGAAGTTTCTTCCAACACTCTGTCTAACCATGAGAGCGTTTCGATCGATCCAAAGGGGTCCTCACAATTTTGCGCAGACGTCAGGTGGCGCATCCCTTCTTTCGTAATTCCCTTCGGACCGGTAAACCAGCGGCGATATAGCCTTGGACTTGAAAAGACCAGAGCATCCTGCGGGTTTTGGAATTTCCGCGCCCTCGAATGAAATGGGGAAACAAGATCAATAGTTCGGTCTGTGTGTGATACGTCTCTCACACCGTTCTACCGAACCAGTGATACATTGAGAATAACCGCAGAAGAGAATATCCATCATTGCCATGATACTCTGCGATGTCTGTTAACGATGTCTATCGAACGACTGATTGTCAACTTACAAAGATACGAAGAACAAGGGCATTCATACAATCAGGGGTTGGCAGTTTGACGGATCAGCGAGCTCCGTCTCAGGTAAGAGGCTCCATAACTTGCTCCACCGTCCTTCAAACTAGCGCCGCGTCGGCGAGCCTTTCGGTCCAATGGCAACGTTTGACAAGGTCCAAGTAACAGAAAAAAAACTTCCAACAGTGACAGCAGACCTGGGAAATTTCTGCGGGGACATAGCTTCACAGGATCCAGAGCATTCAGGGTTAGATTTGCGGCGAGTGTGTTTTGCCGTGCTGGTGGTCCAGCGTCAACTGATCTTGCTGCTGCTGCTGTTGTTGTTGTTGTTGTGCAAGTAAGAGCTGCGTTAATTGATCCTGCTGTTGCGCCTGCTGTTGTTGCAATAACAATGCCACCGTCTGCTCTTGTTGTTGTTGCGCCAGCGCCGCTTGAAGTTGAAGCTGCTGCTGGGTAGCGGCATTGATCATGTCCTGCTGTTGTTGATACGCCTGCTGGTAAATGAGATCGATTTGCTGTTGCTGGAGAGCGTCCTGTTGGGCTTGTAACTGTACCTGGGCCTGTGCCTGCTGCTGCTGCTGATACGCAGCTAGTGCGTCGCGGTTGGCCTGAGCCTGAGGGTCGACAGGTGCAGGTTGCTGATAGTACGACTGCACGTCGACCTGGCCCTGCGATTGCTGTTGCAGGTAAGCATCGTACTGGGGCTGCTGAGGTTGTGGAGGTGAATAGGCTGGGTAAGGCAAGGATTGGCCAGGAGGAGCAGGCTGCCCAAACTCAGCGGCGGGTTTAGGTGGCTTCGCGCCCTTGTCCTTGTCCTTCTTGTCCTTGTCCTTGTCCTTCTTGTCCTTATCCTTCTTATCCTTCTTATCCTTCTCTTTCTCCTTCTCCTTTGACTTCTCCTTGTCCTTGGGCTCTTTATGAAGCTTCGCAGCAGGCTGTCCATGTAGAGGCGGCGTAGGTGGTATGGCGGGAGGAGCCACAGGCTGGACAGGCTGAGGCTGGTACAGAGGCACAGGCGGCGGAGCTTGAGGCATAAGCGGAGGAGGACTAGAATGTCCAAGAGGTACAGCGAAGGGTTGCGATTGGCCCGGCACCGATGGGAATCCAGGTTGGCTTTGAGGGAACGACGGAGGTGGTGCGCCGTTCACAGGTGCACCATAGTCGACACCATGTACCGACGCATGTACAGGAGGCTCAGGCGCTTTTGGTGGGCTCTGTGGGAACGCTGGGGGATACGAAGACTCAGGGGACAAAGGGCGATCTTGGGGGATTGGAGGAGGTGAACTTAGGTTTGCTGGTGGCTGGGGTTGAGAAGGAGAGGTCGACAAAGGGGGAGACGTGTGGCCTGGAGTGGGTAGCTCCCGAGGTTTCATCGATGTCCCTGCAGCATCCTTGGCTGGTTTAGAGTCACCCTTCTTTGACTCAGGCCCAGGAGCTATGGGCTCAGTGGTGTATGAGGGCGGAGGTGGTCCTTGTGACACAGGTGGAGGGGTTGGGGCGAGAGTTGTGGCTGCGACATTCACAACTTGTTGAGCCGGGGGTAGTGGTGACGCCGGAGATTGCGCAGGAATGGAAGCGCTCGGGGTATTCGGAGCCTGCAAAGGTGGTGTGACATGTGGAGGTGAGTGAATCGAGCTAACCACCGATCCACTACGCGCATGAAACTGAGCTTGCGATTGTGGACGTGATGAGGGTAGTTGAACCGAAGCGTTATAAGCATGTCCGGACTGGGGACGCGATGGAGGCACACTCGAAAGCGACGGGCTCTGCGAATGATGAGATAACGGCGGGGACTGAGAGTGGGCGTAGTGAGCATACGGTGTTGGGTATGGCTGAGGATGTGATGCAGAGTATGAAGGTGAATGACTATGTAAGGGTGGAGATGTAGAATGGGGCGGCGGGGAAGCAGGGTTGGGCATTGGGTTCAACGGTGCGTGCATCGACGAAGGCTGGTTCACGTTGGGTTGTACCTGTCCAGGGATAGGCGGTGAGGGGACAGGGTACTGTGATGGGTACTGTGGCCCAGGAGGGGGTGGCGCCTGGCCCAGTGGGTACTGTGGCTGATAGGCTTGCTGTCCCTGACCCGCCTGCATTTGTGTCGCCAATTGTTGCTGGTACTGTAGCGTGATCTGCGATTGGCCCGGAAGCCCCGGGACTGGTTTGTTGACCCCAAATTGCTGCTGCTGCAGACCCGCGAGCGGTGCCGGTGGTGCGCCTGGCGTTTGCGGTTTCTGCTTCTGAGTCTGTTGCTGTTGTAACGTCTGCATTTGAAGCAAAGTTTGCTGACTCGACACGTTCGGTGGGCCAAAAGCACTGAACCCTTGCTGTTGCCCACTAGCCGCTGCCAGTTGGAGATTCGTGCCATTCTGCTGTGTTGGCATCATCTGCATGTTGTTCATCTGCACCTGGCTCGTTATTCCCACCTGCCCCGGCAGTCCCACCTGTCCTGGAAGGCCAGGAAGTCCCACCTGTCCTGAAAGACCAATCTGTCCCTGGAGTCCCACCTGCGCCGTAACGCCAACCTGACCCGGCAATCCTACTTGCCCCGGAATGCCGACCTGACCAGGTAACCCCGCCTGCCCCAATGGCGACGTCTGGCCTTGAGCAGCAACCATAGCTGCCCTTGCATTAGCCGTAGTCTGAATTCTCTGCAACTCGAAAATCAACGCCTGATAATCAACCGTCGGAGAGGTAGGTGACAAGGTAGCAGCACCAGCAGCCGCGCCCTGCTGTTGCTGCAACAACAACAACTGCTGCTGCTGCTTCTGTTGCTGTAACTGTTGTTGCTGTAATAACGCCTGAATGACGGCATCGTAATTCGCATCAGGGGCACCTTGTAATACGGATTGTAGATCCGACTGAGCGATTCCGAACGAGTTGGCATCGTCTGAGTTGAAGCTGTTAACGAGCGCTGAGGCAAGTTCAGTGCTTGCGATGCTTGTGGCTGCATTGGCCCATGCCTGTGGAGGTATGCCCGTAGAGACCTGAATTGCACCACCAGCTACTTTCAATGCGGCCATCCCAACATTCTTCGACCCCTTCGCGAACTTTTTAAGAGCTTTATACGTAGACACTGCTCCTTCCTTCGTTTTACGCGCAGCGAGTTCCGTAGTAAGGGGCTCGTACTTCTGCTGAGGTGGGAGAGGAGTGTGACCATTGTGGATCGGATAACCAGCATATGGGGTAGCTGGTGTGTATGCTGCGTGTTTGGAAACGCCGAAGAAGCTCGACGAACGGGCATGCTGCTGCTGCTGCTGCTGCGCGTACATTGCCTGTGGTTGATATCCATTAAGACCCACTCCTGGGATCGGAGCCTGACCGTGAATCTGGCCAGGATAACTCAGAGACGCCTGTTGTTGGTGTTGGTAGGTCGGTTGGGCACCGTACTGCGTAGATGTCGCCCCATACTGGTTAGGAGGAGAGGCGGGTTGTTGTGGCTGATATGTTGGCTGGTATGGATGGCTTCCAGGTGCCGATACAGACATTATACTGGGAGGAGAACCATATGAGGCACCCGGAGGTGTCGGAAGCGCCGCACCAGGAGGCGGAGAGGTGCTCGAGCCCAGGTTCGGTGGTGAAAGCGTTGGAGGGACGACACCAAACGCTGCATTGACAGACGACGCGTAGAGTTGTTGAGCCATCGACATTTTGGGTGCAGCTGATGGCGGTGGGCTGCTTCCGGCAGGATGATTATACGTGACCTGAGGTGGTACGGCACTTGTATTCACATAGTACCACGACCCACTGTAATCGATCCCAATATCAACATCTTCCCTCCATCGCAATCGATGGTTTGTGAATTACTTACTTTTGATCCTGATGAGAGTTCCAGCCAGGTGGCATAGGCCGTGTATCTGGATTACCTGAACCCATGGTTTGCATGGCTGAAGAGGAGGAGAGAAATGAAAAGGACAAAGCAGAAGTTTGGGCGTTTATAAGGTCCAGATTGACGTTGGGAATCTGTCCGTTTAGATGGCTGTACACCCGGGACCTCGGGCGTGCCTGTCTTCAGGTCGTGCATGTGTCCCTGATGCCTTGCCTTGAAAGAACACATATGGCCTAGCTGGGAACCTGGGAAAGCTTTAATCTGGCTTCTAATCAGTTCTTATCCTGTACCAATTATCGTTGGCCGTACTCACATAGAAATATAATAGACTTAGATGATGTTGAAGCTGTTCAACGACCGTACATATCGCCATCATCGTTTTTTGTAGACTTGTTAATGACAGCAATAGTCAGATTTTTTGACGTGATAAAAGCCTGCACGCGTTAATTCCGTTGAGTCCGGTCTGTTGGTCAAGACCTGACGGCCATACAGTCGAGAGAGCACCGCGTTCGTTAGGGGACGAACACAAGCGAGTGCAGAAATAGAACTAGACAGGCCCCAAAAGAGCTGGCAACGGTGTCATGACCGTCGGAAACAAGATGGACGCCGAATCAAACCTGTGCGGCCATGAATTGCTGCCAATCCAATCAACATCATCATGAACCTTCAATTGAAGTCAAGTCCAATTCCATCGCTCTTCGTGGTTCATAAGAATTGATGACTTGGAAAGGGAATGAAACGTATGCGGCTTCAATCGAAAGAAAATTCAAGAATTTAGAAATCGCCTCCGAAATCATCATCGAAACCACCTTGAAAAACCAGATATCAGCTCTATCCAGCGAGAATAAAGGAAAACGGAGAAAATACGAACCATCAAGTGCATCTGCAACCAAGAGTCCACCTAGAAGACCAGCACCAGCACCTAAAGCCATGCCACCGCCCATTCCCATCCCCCCTCCACCTCCATGCTTGCCCTTCTTGTGTTTCGAATCTACGTACACAACCTGCGGCTGCTGCCCGTAGCCATGTTGTGGATATCCACCATGCGAAGGCCCAGGTCCCCATTGTTGTTGTGGGTATACTCCTTGTTGTGGGTATCCTCCTCCATATCCAGGCCCAGGCCCATATCCATGCGGGGGTCCGCCGTATCCCTGAGGTGGTCCGCCATACCCTTGCGGTGGGCCCTGCTGGTACCCTCCATATCCTCCTCCAGAGTGAGAGTCGTGGTGCTTGTCTTTATCTTTCTTGTCCTTGTCTTTCTTATCTTTATCTCCTGGGTGTGTCGAACTATTCGGGGGTGGTGGACCTGAAGGCGGGGCGTATTGGGATGGAGGAGGTGGAGGAGGTCCGAGAGGGTGTTCCCAGGTCGTTACTGGAGGCTTCGCTTCGGTGTTTACATAGAACCTATATATCCCATTCGTCGTTTAAGCATTTCTCAAGTACTTTGATAGATAAATACAAAAACAAACCATGTCTTATAGCTGCACGAAAAAGACGGTCAGGACATCTATCCGATCTAGATAAGATATTCAAACCTACTTGGTGTCAAATTGAGTAATCCAACCACTGGGAAGTGGGCGGGTATCAGGATTTGTAGGGCCTGAATCGTATGCTGGAGGGGCAGACATAGTAGCGGTCGTGGTAGTGTTGGATGAGTGAAAATGATAACTGATTGGAGAGGTTTGAGTGGCTTTATAAACGTCTGAGCAGCATCCACCTTGGCTGAACACAGCCTCTCTTCATCACGCATGCGCAGTCAGCAAGTCACGCATGTCGTGACTAGATGGCGATGACTTGTATTGCCTTGAAGCAGTGCAGTGCATGCATTCACACCTATACAAATTTGAATTTCCTCGACGCAAAAGGGTGAAAGGTCATTGCGGCCACGTCGCTCATCGAAAATTAGAAAAAGGGGGACAGACCTTGAGGTTGAATTTTATTCCCCCCTAGATTCACCCCCCTGCAGCGGAAAACGCCTTTTCATTACAGTACACCCTATACTATGAATAACAAAATCGAGTAACGCAAGCAGGGTCAAGTATATTACGATTTCGAGGGGCCGTGAAGGAATATAGATCGTCAAGCGAGCGTAGATGTAGTAATAATAATGTCAAGATCAATAAACAAGACAATTGGCAAGGGAAAGGAGGGGAAGGGGAGAGGACAAGAATGGAAAGGAGAGTAGATATAGGAAGTATGTAGGCACTGATTATTCAACCAACGCGCAATAATAAAGTATAAACACAAACGCAGAAACTTGAGAATCATTGTTGTCCCACCGCACACCGTATCAAATATCAAATAATATTGCCGCACAGCCTTATTTCTTGGACTTCTTGGAGGTTTTCGCCGATGAAGCGGGGGCCGGTGCAGGTGCAGGTGCAACCTTAGGCTTCTTAATCGTCTTGGATGGAGGGGGCTTGGGAGCCTCCTCCTCGCTGCTAGCCGCTTCGCTGTCTTCCTCGTCACTATCCTCCTCAACGGGGGCGGCGACTGCCTTCGTAGTCTTCTTAGGGGGCTCTTCCTCTTCAGAGTCGCTCTCCTCCTCGTCAGAGTCAGCGGCAGAGGGGGAAGTCGCGTGGGCAGTGGTGGCGGGGGTCGCGGCGGTAGCAACGGCTTGCCCTTTGGGAGCACGAGCGCGGGGCTGCGATTTTTTGGGCTGTAAAAAGGTAGTTAGCATAAGGGTCAATGAAACCAAAGTGGGACAATTTGAAAAGAAAAACTAGCGCATCGAGTTGAAAAGATGATAAAGGCACGGTGATATACAAACGTGATCAAGTTCATGATAGACCGAGTCAGGGGAGTCTAGTGCGAATGAATATTTTGGAGACCGCGTAGAATGTTTAAATGTTCGGCTAAGAACGCCAAAATTGTAACTATCATTTCCGCAGTAGCATGAATGGAAGGGATAGTTGACAGAAAGAAGGGAAACAAAGGGCGGATGATCAACTTACAGCGATAGCAGCCTCGTTGGCGGCATCGGCAGCAGCGACCTCCTCAGGAGAGCGTGCATCGTACGCAGTCTTCTCCTTGGAGTACATTTCCTTGGCTTTGGCGACTGCCTGAGTGTAAACCTTTATAAAACGCGATCAGTTTAGGAGACGCGACGCGTTGAGCAGCAGACATACCGCCTTGTCATCTTCGCTCATCTCGGCCCATTTCTGCGAGATGAGAGCGAGAAGATCAGGGTTGCTGAGCTGAGGGTTCTTCTCCTTCAAGTCTTTGCGGATGTCGTTCTGGAACATGATGTAGGAGCTGGGGGGACGCTTGGGTGCGTTGGGGTCCTTTGCCTTGCGCTTACGCTTTGAGGGCTTTTCGTCATCACCCTCGGCCGTGCCTTTGCGCTTTTTGCTCTTTTTGTCGCCATCTGCGATGCGTAAGATTAGTAAGGAGAGGATAAAGACGCGTGTGAGCTGACCGTCGAAGGAGGCGTCCTTGATGAAGTTTGCAAAGGTCTCAGCAAGGGCTGCCGCCGAGCGCATAGACTCTGCGACGGTGGTCAAGCTGGTAGAGAGCTGTGAAGAGTGATGAGGAAGGATTGTGAGGGCTGGGGACGACGACGACGACGGACCTGTGCTCTGTGCTGCTCAAATTTTGTAATCTCGTCGGCCATGGGAGTCAACAAAGGTTTGAAAGGGGATTGTAGACTTTGTTGTTTCACGCTGACCCTGGGAAATACAGTGCGGAGTGTGAAGCGGAGTGTGAATTGGTTATACGTGCAAGGGCCCGTCGTTGTTTCATCAATACACGCAGCGAACACAGAGACGCCCAAGGCAGTCGGGGCAACGTGCAGAACGGCCGCACAAATCGTTCCTGCTCGTTGCACTATAAGCGGGTTTTGTAGTTGCCTTTGAGCCCACAAAAAAATTCTCTAAAAAAACCCTACCATGGACAATTTGTATACACAATGGGTTCACCCCCAGTCCCAGTTGCTCAGCGACCAGAATGACCCGGACTGGAACAAGGACCGCTCGTCCAATGCTGCTCCCAATACCGAGTCGTCGCTAGCGACTGCCACTTTGGATATATCCGATTTTTCGTTGGCGGATATCACAGGTGCGAGGGCGCCAGCATCGCCTTTTTTAAGCGTGAAGAACTAACGACATTGGCCCCTAATAGTGCCGTCAACGTCCAGCTCATCCTTGTCGACGAATTCGCAGCAGTTTTTCTCCTACCCCCAAAGCTATTTCCCGATGCAGGCGCCGTACAATACTACAATGGCTTACGGCAGTTCTAATTGGCCGACAACACACGTCCCGTTATCCAATTATTCAAGCTTAAATGGCGCGACAACAGGCGCGACGCCGTCCTCGTCATCATCGACACCATCCTCGTCACATCCACCACAGCATTCGCCGCAACACTCACCGCAACCTCAACACCAAGTACAGGCGCAGCAGTCAAAACCGGCATCGCAGTCGCAGACACAGCTTCAGCAGCCCATGATCGAGTACGTCCGATTGAGTCCGATCGAACTAAATATACTCATTTTTCTTCTTTATTCTAGCCCCTCTTTGACTTCGCTCAATGGCACGTCGAGAACAACAACGAATATGCAGCATTATCCACAGGCCAATTATAATGCTCAACCCTCGTCCCTGCAAGCCCAACAGCAGTCTCAACCACTCACTCAGCAGTATTCATCTTATTCGCTTATGCACCCGACCCCCTTCCCTTATCGCGCATCATCATATTATCAACACCAGCAATCACCTCAAGGAACTCTCTCACCTCAGGCCCTCCACGCTCCTTCAAGCTCTATGCTTGGTGCCATAATGCCATCCTCATTTTATTCCCAAAATATACGACCGGAACTTTCCACTGCTCAATCACCACAACCTCAATCGCAACCTCAACCTCAAACTCAGCCTCAACAGCCTCAACAGCCTCTCGCGCCTCCTGGAAAAACACCCCAGCAGCTTAAAGCCGAGTTTCAGGCCACCCTCCGCCCTCTTTTGGTCAGCACTGCTTTTACTGGTGCAGGCGCTGTCAATGTGCTTGTCGATGCCATAACGGATTACGGCGTTGCAAACTTGGACGCAAATATCCGTCTTGAAATCTTGACAAAGATGCGCGATGGAGCCGGAAATCATTATTTTAGGGCCTGGAGTGAAAACGCCACCGCAATGGGTATCACTCGAGAATGGTTGAGAGCGGGACAGGCGGCTGATGCTGAGAGTCCCTTGGTAGAGACCATTATGCCTTTGCTACACGTGAGTTTTAACTTCCGAGCATATCTGCTGGCAATGTCCGATTCGGTATTCATTTTATAGATCATCGATCGTCTTCCAATGACAGTTGAAACACTCAAGGCTTCAAGGCTAGGCAAGATTGTCGTCAAGCTCGTTAAAGAACCACGATCCCCGGGTGAGTTGCATTTCTTTCCCTGTCCCCCTCCCACCGTCTTCCGGCGCAAATTTCGTTCCAAATGCACGGAATTATCTGAGATGAATTTCGAATGCTTGCAATTGCCACTCTCATTGTGGCTACGGTTCGTTGCACTCTCTCTATTCGATAGACGCCGTGAGACACGTACTACAAATAGATATGTATCTAACGAATTTCCCTTTATGCTTTCCGAATACAGCCATCAAGGACATGGCATCGAATGTGGAACGAAAATGGCGTACTTTAATCAGTAACGGAGAGGCGCCAGCCTCTAAAATCACAGACACAGAGGGTGAGTCACGTCAGCCCGTCCTCCGAGTGACGCCACAATCCTGACTATTCATTCAAATGACCATAGACGTCAAGGCCAAGGGCATTAAGCGGAAGCTTACGGAGCCCCAATTGGCGCGTGGTGCACCGCCGGCCCCAAAAAAGTCGACGCTGTTGGGCGGGGCTGCTGCTTCATCCTCGAAACCTGTTGTGATGAAGAAGGAGCCTGCAAGCACAAAGCCTGCTGTTGCGAAGGACGCCAAATCCGATTCATCCTTCTTCTCTGCGCCTAAGGCTAAGCCAAAACTCCCGAGTTTCAAGAAAGCACCTCCAGCACCTCCAGCACCTGCACCTGTCAAAACCGCCACAACCAACACGAATGTTGCACAACCATCGTCCGAAAATACTTTTGAAGAGGTGCTCAAGTCGATGGGTAAGAGTGCAAAACGCGATTCACCTGCAGTTGCAACGCCCCCATCCATACCTGACGCAACACTGTCAACATCCAACAACGGCCTTAGCAAGAAAGGCACGAAAAAGAAGACGGTAACTTGGGCAGCCCCAGCACTGCTCGAGAAGATCCAGTGGATTGAGAAGGCGATCTATGACGATGATCCCGTAGATGTCAGCACTTTTTTGTTTCCCGGACCACTGTACTTTATGTTAATGATGCCTCTTTTTCTCCTTTCTTCTTCATTTGTGGACGTTTTTGTTGCTGGTTGTTGTTATTTTTCATACAGGGTAAATCTACGACGCACAGCCTGAAGGAGTTGGACCGAGGAGAAGGAGCCGCGTTACATGCTCATTTATTCGAAGAGACGGTTGACTGGTCCGAACCCATATGTAAGCAAACACCTTCCTCAACATTTAAGACTAAAGAACCAAAATTGCATATCCCTTTTTTCTCAGTAATCAATAACCCTGTTGTCATTGAGGAAGAGCGTAGTCGTGGCGCCCGAAGTGAGGAGAGATTGACTCAGGAGAAAAGAGAACAGACAGTGCTTGGCGCGTTGTATATGTCTCCGGCACACATACCCGATTCGCCCGCCGAACCACCTCACGTGATCTCGGAAGAAGAGACGGAACGGGATATGGCGACAATGACCTCTGGACCCGAGGTCGACGCGGTATTCTGGAGTTCAGGCCCTGTGTCCCCCGTCGCGCAGTCCGTAGCAGATCTCGTAGGGCAGCTCGCCAATGGCGCATCCGACCCCGCACTGACTGGCGTGCCATTGAATGGGGCGGGTTTGGACCTTGCGGCAGTGGGATTAGACTCGACGCCAACAATTGGAGCTGTTAGTGCGCTTTCCCAGGAGCAAATCCAGAGGCTACTTCAACAGCTCCAGCCAGTACAACAACAGACACCCACTCCCAACATGTTGTTTGGACAGCAGACAACTTACGCTAATAATAATCCCGATCAGAACTCAATACATGCATGGGGAGGTGCCCCTAATTATTCGGAATATGGACAACAACCATTTCAGAACCATAATCAAAACGATGCGAACGCAGGCTGGGGAGGGAGAGGACGAGGAAGGGGTCGTGGTAGGGGTCGAGGCAGGGGAGAGTATGGGTATAGAGACAATACAAGACGACTACCCTGCACTTTTTTTGCGGCAGGAAGGCGAGCGAATCTTACAGTGATTTCCAAAACAAGGCGACTGATGATGCCTTCTGAAATTAACAGATGCAAATACGGAGATCTATGCGACTTTTCGCATGAAACGACGTAACCCTAACGGCGTTACGTTAACGGTTTTGGGTTGCTGCGCAACAGCTGGGAGTGGGAGAGAGATATGTTATGGGCTGGGTCGAGCATTTTATCGTACATATATATTAGCATTGAGATCGAGTTTCCGACCATCATTCATACAAGTTCATTACATAGCATTTACTACACAACACGACACAATTTTCTTGGAATTGACCCCTAAGACTCCAATTGTATCGGGAGAAGGAGATCTTGAAGTAGATCTTCAAAACGTGCCACCCATGGAAATCAACTACTAGTCACTATTCACTTCGAGTTTTCGACTCCTACGGTACAAGTAAACGCTGGCTATACAAAGGGGAATGTACAAGGGATATAAATAACGGGAGCTGGAGACCAAATGATATAACATGTTGTAAATCCATGTAGATGTAATGTAGTAGATTACAGGTTCTAAAAGCATGAACACGAAGCCAAAATAGCACAAGAGAAAGACAAAAGATGGGACGGACTTGCAACAGGTTTTGATGAGTGGATGTGCAAACGAACAATTGAAAGATGGTCGAGTCGGTTGCTGGGATATCCAAAAGAGGGATGGTAACACCCTACATTGAGCAAAGGGCAAGGGGAGTCCAGTGCGCATTCGATACGCTTGGTTCCTAGCCACCTCCACCAGAATTCGCATTCGTTGTCCTACGTCGTCGAGTCTGACGTTTAAGCGGTGGTTGCGATTCCGTAGTAATCGTCGGTGACGCCGTTTCCCCAGCCTGTTTGCGTTTCAATGAGGCATTAGGCATTGCAGGGGTATTGGTAGTTCCTCCCGAGGAAACAGCAGGAGATGCAGCAGGGGCGCTCGACGACGATGAGGCACCGGGCGTCTGCTGTGGTATCGTCTTGTGCTGCTTTTGGGGCGAGTTGCTTGCAGAGGAAGGTGCATTTTGGGGTGAGGAGGTATTTCCGGTAGGTGTTGGAGCATGATTAACATGGTTGTTGAGGTTTGAGGAAGGGTTGGTCACGGATGGCGGGGCACTCGAGTACAGGGTCACTGCAGGCGAGGGAGGTACATTGCCTGGGTTATTGTGGATTCCAAACGGACCATTCATCATTGGTTGAGGAAGTGCGGCAGGTGGGGGGTTGAAACCCTGCATTTCGCGCAGCTTGCCCGCAAATTTTGTAAGAGCATCTATACATTGTTGAGAAGCTGATTCACCCTAAACTGTGAATGGCTTACCACGGGGCCCGAGTTGCTGTTCCGTAGAAAAAGCGATGAGGTCTGCCATGGACGCCACGCTCTCCGCCAGCTCCAAACAACGCATGGTCGCTTGCGGTATCCCGAACGCATTAACCGGTTCCCCAGGGATACTCGCTCTCTCGATCGTCACTCTCGGCTCCTCCCACTTCTTCCTTTCTTCCTCCAACTGCTGCTGCCTCGTCTGCGAGTTTCCCGGCGCCCCATTTCCCATCGGCGTTGTATTCATCACGGCCGGCGACTCAATCGTTCTCGGACCCTTAATCTCTTCAAGCAAGACGTACTTCTCGTGCGTGAAGGCTTCAAATTGGAAGTCATCGAATTTGAGTGCAACGTTCGGCTGCGATTGTTGTTGTTGGCCCTGGGAGGACGTGGAAGGTGGCGTCGGCGCTCTCCCAGGTGGCCCAGTCGCTGTCACCACGACGTGCACTGTTATCGTCCCACGTAGTACTACGGTATAGCCGTTGTTGTACTTGTACGTCCATATCGCGTTGATGCATTCGACCATGGAGTGACCAGGCCCGTAAAGCCTCTCACGGACGCCGTCTAATGAGAGCGTCATGGACCTCACGCCAGATTGAGTGGTCACGAGAAAGAAGCGTGGAAGGATTGGAATTCCGATTTCTGTGGTAAATGAATAGTTGCGACAGGATCTGTCAGGGTGGGCGGGACGTGAAGAATGGGAGGGACTGACCGAAGGGTTTTGCCTCTGTCCGTTGGTTATCTTTCCATAACGTCAACTTCATTATGGCTTTTGGGGTAAAATACTCTTTGATGAGGTCGTTCCACCAAGAGAGTTTTAATTTTTGCTGCAAGAGATGTGTTATTTTAGTACGATAACAGAATCATAGAGGATGGTCACGTACAACTTTGTTTTCCGCAGCTAGTACTGCACTAAATTGCAATAAACGGAGAAGGCCTAGCCCTTGTCCGACTGACGCCGCCGATCTATAACCGCATCATGATGAGCAAACGCAGACGATTAGTGGGAACTACGTACGCAGATTGCTGCCGCGGTAATGCTGCCGTAGCAGGTGGCGTATCCGACGGTGCTGCTGATGCAGGTGCGGCAGACGTTTGAGGAACAGGTACACCAGATGCCTGTGGTGGCGGTCTGGGGGCGATCTGTAGATGAGTCGGACCCGCAGCGGGACCGGGTCCTGGTTGCGGAGCCATTGGCGGGGCCATGCCTGTACCAGGTCTGGCAGAATGCATCGGTGGGCCGGATGGGAGCTGTGGATGCGCCGAACGTGGTGTTAGTATCTGCGCCTGCTGAGATGGCGGACGCTGGGGCTGAGATTGAGGACGTTGAGGGTGTCCCATTATTGAATCAGAGGCGTGTGGTGAGTGATGGTTCATCTGAGGTTGAGAGAGCGGGGTGTGGGGGTTGAGTCGGGAGGGCGGTCGATTCGCAGGTGGGGGCATATCGAAGTGAGAAAACGCGCCCGGTGAGGTGTTGTTAACGTTCATTTGCTCGTACTGCTGTGCAGGGGTAAGGGCAAAGCTCTGACGGTTACCTGTGCCGCCTGGAGTGCCAAGGGGTCCCGGCAATGGCTGAGGCAGGTCGTTCACAGAAATCGGGGGCGTAGAGGAGGGTACGAAAGGAGTGAATTGACCATTGGATGCAGGAGGAACGCGCGGTGTGTGCTGTGATGGCTGGAACTGGGGGTTTGGGTAGGGCATGAAGGACATCGGGTCGTCGGGACGAGATACGGGAGTGTGGGAAGGTCCTGGTGCGGACATGTTCATGTTGGGTGTGTGCGGCAGCGATCCCGGGCGTGGTGAAGGTATTTGTGGCGGATGTGGGACAGAATTTTGGAAGGGTCCTGGATGAGGACCGAGTGGATGCTGCATCGATTGTGGCTGCGATAGGCTGTTCATGAGCTGCGCTGAACCTGCCCGCCCTTGCAAACCAGGATTCCCGCCTTGTCGCATTGGCATTTCAGGCGCCATTTGGTTTGGCGGCGGCTGCCCTGCTTGCATCCTCAGCTGATCCTGCCCCTGCATCCTCAGCTGGTGGGGCATGTTTGGCGGTATCTGGCGTATCTGCGACGCCATCCCCATGTTGTTCATGACGACAGGCCCGCCACCACCAGAGCCCATCTGCGGCTGCGACGCGACTCTCCTCACAGCCATGTTTCCCTGTGGCTGGTTCATCATATTCGGGTTAAAGCCCCCCATCGGCTGCCCGTGTGCCATGTTGACCATGTGCGGACCACCAGCACCACTGGGCACGGGCCCTCCCGACGGACCAATCATAGGTGGTCCAGGTTGTTGCCCCGGACGAATCTGCATACCCTGCATTGGACGCTGCTGCCTGACGTCGGGTCCTCCCTGCATTAGAAATCGCTGCTGAGGATTCATACTGCCTCCTGGCGCGTTGTTGAGCATCATCCCTGGATTTGGACCACCCGAGGGTTGTGGTATACCGAGATGGGGCCCTGGCATGGGCTGCTGAGGAGATTGCTGCATGTTTGGCATGAAGGAAGGGTTCATTGTGAGCATCGTTGTAGGTGGTATTCCCTGCCTGAGTAAGTCCGAGCGAACGTTGCCGTTCATCTACAAGCAGAAAAACGAGAGCATTGAGCGTCAGTGAAAACGTGTGATGAGCAAAAACAGGCGGAATGGTTGTTGGGGCATAAAATGGACGTACAGAATAGGACCTGGACGAAATCTCCGACGATCGGTAGCCACTCTTCGTCTTTCAACGGGTCAAAATACAATGAAAGAGTAAAAGAAAGCGGTGTACGCTGACTATACCGAGGAGAACGTCGCTGGCAGCGAGGAGGGCGGGAGAACGGCGTTGCAGAGGGTGTGAGCGCTCTGTTGAACGGTTGTGTACTACACGTGGCTTGACCCGCCGAATACCCTCAATGGGGTATCAAAATCCGACCCGCTGACCTCTCGCTAATCGAATATCCACCCTTCCGTCCTCAAGGCCTTGTACAGGCTAAGTATCTTTTCTATCTAAAGTTCTCCGTGGAGGGGACCCGAACATTCAGCAAAAAAAATAATTTCATTCAACCTGTCACTCGACATCATCCTCTCACCCACCGACTCACACTGCACCCTGAAACACTACCGTGGCGCGCTATACCTGTCAAAATGACGGGGAGGTGCTTATCTGGGTATAAGGGCGTATTTTTTTTCCTCTAAAAATCCCTCTGTATGCACCGGAGCTCCGCGGGCAACAAAGTTCAACACCCTAATAAACTCCATGACACCAATTGCAAAAAATGCATTCAACAACTATGCCAGCGAACTTGTCGAAAGGTTTATATACTCAGAACGGCATATCGTCGGCACATCATATCTGCTGTACTGTTTGTTCTACACCTAGAGTTTGATCAACAATCTCGGCGTAGAGAGCTGTGGCACAGATCATGATGATGATATAGAGATCGGGCGAGCAATGCATATGGTTTTTGCTCCCGGAGGCGTAAGTCCGTGTGGTTGTACAGGATCGCAAATCCCGTTGCATGGGGAATGGCACATTGCTATGTAAATCAGGTCTAAAAACAGAGAGTCAACCTGAACTAGACAAGACAGTGATAGTGATCCGCCAGGTGGAAACCTTTCCAAGGCAGCGAAACCGTGCCTCGAGTGGTACAGGGGATCCGGAGGCTTCAGCTTGGTCAGAATTCTGAATAGTGTCCAAGGCAGATGCGCTAGGCCATTGTTCATATGCTTGCCACAAATATTACAAGTATTGAACGTTGAACGTTGAATCCTGGAATATTCACGAGCCATGAATCCCCAGGACATCCTCAGAATAATGCTGAGTGAATTGAGTGAATTGGCGAAAGTTTGTGGACAGGCCCAATGTTGTATGACTGAACACATGTGCACAGCACGCTGAGTGTGGTTGGGAGCTAGAATAGGGATATAAGGAGGCACCACCCAACGGTAACAAATCAAGGGCTTCATTCATTCCCCCTTCCTTCCTACCACCAACATGGCGTCTCCCATAGCTCCTCCACCTGTCCCGATCCCCGACCCGGTTTTTGACCCAATTCCGTCAGTCAATACCAACGTGAAGTCCGATTCTGGCGACCTTGCCTCCGTGTCTATCACCTCTGAGTCTATCGACCTTCCTTCCGAGTCTATCAATCCAATTTCGCGAGACCTTATCGAAAACCGGATGCTTGATCTAGGTTAGTCCTTCTTCGCTGCAGCGGACTACCCATTGCTGATTTTTATCTTCGATAATAGGAGCATTCTTCCCCGATGATGATAGTCTGGCGGAAGCGCCTGAATCGCGTTGTGGGTCATATGGTGTCAATGGTGCGATGATAAAAACCTTGAAAGGAGTATACATGGTATTAACTCTTTATTCCATAGTTATCGTGACAATATGTTGCCAACACTTGTGCAATAGGCAAGTGATCCACGGCACGAGTTATTGTTCGAAGCACGGTATGCCACGACTGTTAAAAAAGCTCGAAGTCTCATTTTTCTTTCCATCCACAGGTGGATCCCCAGCGTTTGCAACATATGGTGTGATACCTACTTGTCTTGGATCTTCAGGACCATTAACTGATGTGCCAATTTCCAGGAACAGTCCCGTGTAGAGAATATGGATGTAATCGATTGGCCCCTTCGAACACCCATTATTGCTCCTTACATTGTAAGACAATATATACTGTGAAGTGCTTGCTGTATTCACCTTCTATTATAGACAACCGTGGTTCTCAGTCACTTTCAAGTAAGTCAAACAGTGTTGACTCATGCGAATATACTTTGGCTTAACAAACATGTACAGCGAGGAAGTGTGCAGACAATCGATGCGATAGACGGGTTACTGAAGGCGCGTATTATTGTACCATACATCGTAAGCACAATATCAAAAGCTTGGACACAACAACACTATGCTGTGCTGACTTCTGGGGTTCATATTTACAGTTGCGAGCTTAACTCCTCCAGGTGCGTTTGTGTTTGCGCCTGCAGCACAGGCCATGTTTTTGACGTGATTCATGTTCTCCTTGTTGGTTTAAATTCTGCTCACAGGTGGTTATTATGCAAGCCAACCAGCCGGTATAACAAGTTGTAACTACCTCTGTTCGCTGTATGGCTCAGGCTGATATACTCCTTGCTCATAGTATGTAGCTACCAAATTGGTTGCAGTGCTAGGGCTTCTCCTGGTTCGAGTTTTTGCAATGCTCATCGTGAGTTCCGTTTGTTCTTGGAAGCTCACTTCGCCGGTGTGACACTAACCCTCAGGTGGCTACGGACGCCCTCCTCCCACTACTTCAGGTATGTTTCATCTCCTGTCAACGATTGAGCTTTCTGTGACATGTGTAGTATCAGTGTGCCAATTGAAGGGATGCCAGCGGAAAGTCATGTATGGTTCTCGCTTCTGTGGTACACACGGTGCGGTAGATTTCAAAATATAACTTGTGTCATGATGATGCTTATCGTCACTTTTGCACTCTGTAGACTTTGACCCCTGATAAATTGGCATACAACCTATGCCAAGGCTGGAAAGCAATGGTTAGTATGTCTGTTGAACTTTGACATGAATTTTCTGTGAAGATGTGAGAAGTAATGGTGGTAGAGTGAAAGCTTTCCACTCGGTCTCGAATTCCAGAGCTTTGATCTTTTTTAATTTTTGTACTTTACCGTTACGCATGCTACCTTGCTTTATACACCTGTCCAATCCATTCAATTATCTAAAAAAATGCCGAGGCAATAACTTCCAATTTCCAAACGGCCCGAGGCCCCACTCCGCGCGACATTCCAAATTAGGAAGGCCCGAACTTTTTTCGCAGGCAATATTCTCAAGTTTTGTTTTTGTCTATGAACCACGATGGTCCGTAAACTCAAGTATCATGAGCAAAAATTGCTCAAGAAGGTCGACTTCCTCAACGTTAGTATTCTTTTCTCTGGTTTATCGCGTAAATTTGACACTCATGGACAGTGGAAACAAGATGCCAACCTGCGTGAAATCAAGGTGATGCGGCGGTACCACATCCAAGACCGTGAAGATTATCACAAGTTGGTCTTGAATAGCTCTGCACCACTCATATTTCAATTGCTTAAATTGTGTTTTCCAGATATAACAAACTATGTGGCTCCCTACGGTCATTCTCACACCGGATATCCCTCCTCCCTGCTCAGGATCCTTTTCGATCACGGATGGAAGGCCAACTGCTGTCCAAGTTATACGATATGGGTGTCCTCACTAGCTCTGCCAAGCTCAGCGACGTCGAGAACAAGTTGACTGTTGCGGCCTTTTGTCGCCGACGACTTGCCGTGTTTATGTGCATGTCCAAGATGGCTGAGACCGTCAGCGCTGTGCGTGGCTTAGCTTTCTTGGTTCTTGGAAGGCACCCTCCGTTCTCATCCCCGTTTTTCCTCTCTTTTCAGGCTGTCAAGTTCATCGAACAGGGACACGTTCGCGTAGGTCCTGACACCATCACAGACCCGGCGTATCTGGTCACCAGGTGAGCAGACTTTTTTTTTCTGTCATCGGCAACCCTGACATGAGGGCAAATATTTTAGGCACATGGAAGACTTTGTCACCTGGGTGGATACATCGAAGTTGAAGAGGACGATTTTGACGTATAACGACGAGGTGTGTTATCTATTTTATCGTCTGATTGCGCCTATTGCTCACACGTCCCTTCAGCTCGATGATTTCGATCTTCTCTGATGGTCGTTCCTTTTGTGTCTCTGGATATCTCGATATACCAAGAGGCATTTCCGTATCATTGGTCCCCCCCGATTTACGCCCGCGCTGCGATCTTTGGTGCAGGGGCGCCAGAGATTTGAAACCAGTAAGCTAGCACCGGCCTCGATATACCCCCCGAACAGATAGATTGCATCACTGCGATACGATGGTCGAGGGATGGGGTTCCGTTGGGATTTGTTGGTATTAATTATACTCCATGGGACAGTAGGGATCTATACGTATCTCCTCCCACCATCTGGAACTTGTCTATTGTTAGTAAGGATTTAGCCAGTTCATGTCCCAACGTTATATCTTACCTATCCTGTGTTGGGACCTGAGTGTACACGCTCAATTAACGTTACTCTATTCTGTTGTTAGATTTCGCCATATTTTTTAATCTTTTGAGTCATTGGCCGAAATTTCAAAGGAGACTGACTGACTTGGTCGCCGAGTGCGTCAACTGTGATTGTTTTGAACCGTGCAAGTTCTTCACCCCAAACTTACTGTTGCTCCAACTACTTCTCAGACTCCCCAGAATATTGTATATGAAGGAGCCGGCCGGGGCGCCAGGTATATTTCACGCCAATGAATGTAGTAATAACATAAACACCTGGCCCAGCCCCCGTAGCCCAGCGATACAGAGTTGATATATGTCGAGTTAAATCAAGCAAAAGAGGAGCGAGGCATCATGTATTGAATAATCTATCAGCCTCATGGTGTCGTAGGCACGGCATATCTAACGCCCAACACATACCATGGGTATTCGAAGTCATATATATCATATCAAGTCCAAGATGGATTCAATTGAGTAGGTGCCACCCATCGTAGCCCACCTGATTGCAGGCCGGCCACCATAAATTTGGGCGCACAGATCAAGAGCAGACAAGGGGTTAGGACATGAGAATCCCAGGCCTAATGTCCTCGGAGTCCAGTCAAGGATAAGTGTGGCTATCGTCCGAGTCGGAGCCTCCCGGTGACGAGGTTACAGCGTAGTGTGTAGGCCAAACTAAGTATGAATGCTGGTACAACCTACAGTTCCGACAGCGTTTAGCCACCGACAAGTCAGAGCGAGGCACAAAGCCGCACCAGCTTCGAGCTACTTAGCACCCCAACAAAGTCATAGATCTGTCAAGTGAAATGGACGGCGCTTATTGGTAATAATTTATTTCACTTACGGCAATTATTTGATACAATAAGCCTACTAGACAATGGTTTTTCAGAAAACAAAACATACCATGGACGTTGCTTCGTGCTCCTACAGAATGCGGCGACATTGTGAGCAGAAAGAAAGAGCTCAGGTGTGCTGATGAATGGAGATCAATTTCCCAATTGTCCGGTTCCAGATGCGTGGCTCGTGCTTTGCGCGCTTGCTTGACAACCACCTCCTCCAACTTTTTCAAATTTATACCCAATCGACTGGCGCTCTATCTCAGCGAGAGCGCGTCTCTGAGCCGCTCATACTATCCCGTTATATCTATTCCATAGACAATGGCTGAAGCAGGGGACGGGAATATCAAGGTGGTCGTCCGATGCCGACCTCTTAACTCTCGCGGTCCGTGGCTCCTCCATCGGTTTCGAACATCTTGCGCGGTTTTTCCTCATTCATGATTTCCAGAGATCGCGCGGGGCGCTAAACCGCTCATTAGGATGACAGGAAACCAGACGATCATCGACCCGCCTGAGGTGGGGTCTGCACAGGACTCGAAGCGCGCGACCGAGCGGAAACAATTAGCATTCAGCTTCGACAAGAGTTACTGGTCGGCTGGACCGCGCGATGAGCCAGGCTACTGCTCACAGCAGACACTGTATGACGATTTGGGAAAGGAATTGTTGGATCATGGATTCTCCGGTTTTAATGCGTGCATTTTGGCTTGTGAGTATCTGCTCCATTATTACCCATGGCACATAGCTGACGTATTGTCGCCATGTAGATGGACAAACTGGTATGGGCGGGTTGCTGCTTCTTTCGCGCTGTGACTGATACACTTGGGGTAGGATCTGGGAAATCTTACAGGTGAATAACAGCTTGTGTATTTATCTTTGAAGCTGACTCCTTCTCACTCCAGTATGATGGGCTGTACGTGCAAATTGGACTTCTAACCAGTCGAATGCTCATCTATTTCCAGACGGCCCAGACAAAGGAATCATCCCTTTAACTTGTCAAGAACTTTTCGCTCGTGTAGAATCCAAACGGACAGCAGACTCCAACCTATCTTTCACAGTTGAAGTCTCTTACATAGAGGTTGGTCAATGTGTTGATATCATGCGGACGTCTTCTCACACTCACACCACCCTAGATCTACAATGAGAAAGTGCGCGACCTGCTAAATCCCAAGAATACGGGGAATCTCAGGGTTCGTGAGCATCCTAGCTTGGGACCCTATGTGGAGGATCTGTCCAAGCTAGTCGTGAACAGTTATGATGAGATGATGACTCTTATGGACGAGGGTAACAAAGCACGGACCGTGGCGGCTACTAATATGAACGAAACGTACGTCCTATAACGTCGTCACCTGTTATTTGCTATGGATCGACATCTTTCTATATAGATCATCTCGATCACATGCTGTCTTCACTCTGCTCTTGACAATGAAAAGACACGACGTCGAAACCAATATGGACACTGAAAAGGTCTCGAGGATCAGGTGCGTATATCGCGAACCAAACTCAGCGCCCGTTCTAATTCCTGTTAATTCCTGTAAAGTCTCGTCGATTTGGCTGGATCAGAACGAGCGAATTCGACAGGGGCGACCGGTCAGCGACTAAAGGAAGGCGCCAATATCAACAAATCGCTGACGACACTCGGCAAGGTCATCTCGGCCTTAGCAATGGCAAGTCAGGCGGATGGGAAGAAGGGCAAGAAGGGAAAGGCTGAAGAATTCATCCCGTACCGTGACTCGGTATGCTTCTGATTTTCTATCTTCTTATCCCCTTCCTCAACCAAAAATTAGGTCCTTACATGGCTACTCAAAGATAGTTTGGGTGGTAACTCGAAAACAGCCATGATCGCTGCCATTTCGCCAGCTGACTATGAAGAGACGCTCAGTACACTTCGTTATGCCGATCAGGCCAAGAAGATTAAGAATAAGGCAGTCGTGAACGAGGATCCCAACGCGAAGCTCGTCCGAGAACTAAAAGAGGAACTAGAGATGCTGAGAGGTACGATTGTAACGCACTGTTCTGTTTCCTCCATTAAATGTTCGATCGCGGTACCGTTCTTTTTCATTATTAGCTCGCGTATCGGGATCAAGTGGCGAGGATGTCTTCGATCCCAAGGTACCACCTGAGAAGCAGAAGGTCACCTACCAGACAAAGGATGGTCGCATCAAGACAGTGACGAAAGCCGAGCTCCAAGAGCAGATGGAGACTAGTGAAAAGCTGATGCAGAGCTTAAACGAGACATGGGAGGACAAGATGGCGAGGACACAGGAGGTTCAGAGAGAACGGGAGAAGGCACTTGAGGAACTGGGTATCACAGTGGATAGGGATCTTGTTGGCGTTCATACGCCTAAAAAGGTACGCGTCCGAATATCTTGGGCATATCACTTTGCGTGTAACAGCAATTGCTACTTGGATTTAGATGCCACATCTTGTGAATCTGGTGCGTTCATCTTTATTCAGACTGTATGGTGTATTCATTTGACTGTCCGTGTAGAACGAAGGTATGTCGCACATGTACTTTCGAGTATTTGGGGCATTTCGAAATCTAACTCGGTATCATTATAGACCCCCTTATGAGCGAGTGTTTAATCTATCAGCTCAAACTCGGGAAGACCATTGTACGTATCTACATATCTTTCAGCTCGTGACTTGATACCCATTCGTCTTATTTTTCAAAGGTTGGCCGTTTGGATAGCGAAAAGCCTGCTGCAATTCGACTCAGCGGTGACAATATCTTGGAAGAACATTGCCACTTTGATAATACGGAGGGGAAGGTTACCATCCAGTGTTTGCCAGATAGCATAACCGTAAGCTCTCTTCATACAGATGCAAGCAGGTTGAAGGTTTATTTAATTCTCCTTGTTTTCTAGTTCCTAAACGGGAAACAACTTGAGCCGGGTCAGGTTCGTCTTTCGAAGGCCATTCTCTTTGGTTATTTGTCTTAATAGACTAAAACAGACGCACAAGCTCCGTTCTGGCTTCCGCATTATTCTCGGTATGACCCGGGTTTTGATCTTTCTCTCTCAGTCTTTGATTTCAGTTAAGGTGATAATCATGTCTTCCGTTTTAATAACCCAGAAGAGGTTCGCAAACAACGCGACCGAGTGACGGCCAAGTCCAACTTAAGTCTGGCTATCTCAGCCGGTGAGATAGATGGCGAAGTATCGACCCGGCCTGACTCTCCGACGTCCTCAGCCGACGAAGTCGACATGGATTGGAATTTTGCAAAACGAGAAGCCGCTTTGGCTCGCCTTGGTTTGGATCCAACTCTCGACAATCTTCCAGATGAAGATCTTAACAAGTTGTTCGAGAAAATAACCAAGGTGAAGACCCTGCGCGACCACAACACAAAATCATCGCGACCAGAGAGCAGCCTAAGCCAGGCTGATGACGTATGGAGCGAAGCCGGCCGACCACTTTCCAGCGATGCTACTACCACCGATGACACAAGCATACATGGCAGCGCAGCTTTCGACGATTCTCTCAAGGACGCTCAGCATCAGCTCGAACACCGGTTGCAAGAAATGACAGAGTCGTCGGCGGAAGCAGAGGACTTGAAGGTTGAGAAAGAACACATGGAGCATCAACTACGGCTTGTTCGAAATCAGATGAGGCGGCTTATTGATGCCCGCGCCAAAGGCGAAGAACTGGAAGGAGAACAATTCGAACCTGTTATCTACACCGCGAGGCAGCTAAGGATAATTCGCAAAGTCCTTGACCGGTGGAGAGCTCACCGATCTTTCTCAATGGCGGAAACGGTCCTGTCCAACGCTGTGATGATCAAGGAGGCTAACATCATCAGGTACGTGATTCTCACATCCAACTGGCCCTATCGATGTTCAACATATGTACAGCAAGGAGCTAGGTAAAGATGTCTCATTCAATTTTACCATCGCTGCCGGTGGTTCTCTCGGAGCCCCGACATCAGCCGTTGATACCATCGCCGGCCTCGATGAATTTGGGGATGTTGCCGACCCAGTCTTGATGTCCTCGACTCAGCCATCCGTTGCTGTGAGGATTCTCGACAAGCGACATAATGCAATTTATTCTTGGTCCCTTGATCGCATGCAGCAACAGTTGCAGCGTATGCGAAACCTCACAACATATATCGACCGACCGTCATACACCCAACATTTCTCTTCGGATGAACCTTTTTACGACTCTCCCCCTCCCGAATATTCCTTCATCGGCAATGCGCTGATATCCCTCTCACCCCTTGCTCGTCGAATGTCCTCTTCTTCCACCGTTCCCATTTTTTGCCGCTATACATCAGAAGCCATCGGGTCGTGTCGTGTCGACATCAAGATTGTTAGCGTTGTATCATCGGCCAAACACTTGGCCGGTTCCAGCGCTTCCACCAGGGCGTCTTCGCCTATACCAAGCACTATACTCTCTGGAAGTAAAGTGATATTTTTTCTCACAGTGGACACTGTGAAAGGGTTATCTTCCCATGACTTTTCCGGAGTTCACTTGCAGGTTCGCTTGTCTTCGATCGTTGGACCCAACCTACCATCGGAGGAGGTTTTCCCTTCATCTGCTGTTGATCTTGAGACTCAGTCCCTTTCTGAACTCAAGTTTAGGCGGAGCTTCTCGATCGTCGCTTCTACAAAGGTGTTGAACCATTTACGGCAAGGATATGCACCCATTGAATTTTTTGCGGCCATCAAGCCCACATATCTTGAACGATTGGAGCGATGGGACGAACTACGAGAACAGAAGCACTATACTCCGCCCAGCCCCGGCTCACGGACACCCGAAAATCGTCCGGCACCACTGCCTCCCATGCGGCGGTCGGAAACGGATTTCGTGGTCGAACAAAACCATGATATCGTTGCGTGGCTGCAAATTTGCGAGCTAGGACCAGATGGATCATATGCTCCGGTCCCGGTGATATCACAAGGAGACCTTGACACAGGCGCTTTCTCGCTGCATCAAGGGCTTCAGAGAAGAATCATTCTATCCCTTTCTTCGAACTCTGGTCAGCAGCTGCCATGGTCAGAATTCACTAGAGTCCGTGCAGGCAACATTCGTCTACTGGATACAAAGGGCAGAATACATGAATCGACATCTCAGGCCCTCATTACACTCCCGTTGATGAAAGAACAGTCGCTTGAATTTCGCCCTGATGGAACTGGGTACCTTGAAGCGTCCGCACTTTGGGACTCCAGTATCCACGACTCAGTCCTACTGAACAGAGTCACTGCAGCCAATCAGCGTATTCTTCTGCAGTTTAGCTTTGCCGTAGCAGTTGAGACTTGCGCTGATCCTGTGCATTTCAGCATGGATGCGGCGATCACTATGCGTACCCGTGACGCCAGTCCACCTTCCAAGCTACTCACTTTCTTTGGGTCAACCAAAGTTCTCTTTAAGACAAGCAATCTTTTCAGTGTTCGCTTGTCGCCCCCTCTCACCCGTTCGCCTAAGGATTTGTGGAGACTCGACACATCAGAGAAATATGTTCGAGGAGAGGAAGCACTTGGTGTATGGAAACCTCGTGGTATATCCGTCGTCGAGGATTACGAACGTCTAGTTTCGACTGAGCGTAGAGCTGCCGATGTGCAAGCCATCCGAGTCATTTTGACAAATCATCCGCCTCGTCCACTTGCTGTCGATGCTCTCGCTTGGCGGGCTAATGCCATACTGATGAAATCGCTAGCCCTGTGGCAGAAACAATTTGGCCATCGTGGAAAGGTAAATATCAGTTACACATGCACCTTATCAGATAGTTTCTGTTAATTTGTTGCTGACATTCCACACCATGTAGATTGTTTTGACGCAAATCCCATCTGACCCTGATGATTTATTGTTGTCTTCCAAGAAACGGGGTGCAGACTTCGGGCCGGATGAAGGATTGAAATTAATCTCTGAAACCAAGCTGATACCTCGAAGGTGCATTCTATCCCAGTTCCCCATAAGTTTCCACGATGCTGACGACTCCCTCAGCGATGGCGCGACCAAAAAAGGCCATCTAATGATTCTTATAGACGCTAGTCAAGGTCTCTGGGAGCGCCGATGGTTTGTGCTTCGGAGGTATGTTCAGTTCTTTCCTCTTGTATCAATCCGCTGACCCATACGTAGACCTTATCTCCATATTTACGCCCGTTCAAACGAACTAGAAGAGACTGGTATCGTCAGCCTCAGCGGAGTCAATGTCGAGAGCGACCCGCATAAGGAATCCCTGCTTGGGGTGAGGCAACCCTGCAAAATGTATGCATTTATGACCATCTAACTGACTAATGAACCATTACAGAAACCGTTTTCGTTCACTCTCTTCACTGCATCCAATTCACACGCCTTGGCTGCACCCAATGCGAAAGAGCTTCAAGCCTGGATCACCAAACTTGACCCTACCCGTTTACCCTCTTAACGACTAACGACCTGCCACGAACTACCAATCATGCGTTTCTTGCTCCGGATCAATTATCTTATTAGCATCCTAGAAGTTATTAGTGTGCGACTCCAACGACACAACCTACGCTCGCTACCCTTCTCTAACTAATATTCACATTTACTACCCAGGGATATCCTTCTTTCTATGTATGACTCGATACCCATCCGCACAGCTTCCTGCATCACAATCATTCACTTATTTTGTTCACTGTCTAGGTACTTGGCGTCTATATCATCATCAAGTAGTAATAATAATCCATGTTGTTCGGCCTGACATTCCTATGTCCACGTCGCCTCGGAGAATGGGAAAAGAGGCACACTCCCCGCTTCTACTCGTCTTGTTCCTTCGACAATACCACTCAGCCCTTCTTGCAATATCGGTCAATACCGTCACATCAAAATCTTGAAGAAACTATCTTACCCACTAGTCGAACGATTCAAAGTATTGAAGCCAATTGTATTGCAACGTGTCCTCCGAAAGGAGAACGAAGACCAGGGTGTACAAACCTCACACACCCGCAACTACACACTGTCACGCGGGCTCATAGTCACTCCTGAGCTGATTTCTGGTCGCTCTCTTTTGGTGAACGGTCTCCCGTTGTGATCGTTGTAGTGACATCGATAGTAGTGTTGCCAGGTCAGAAGGGGTTATCCAGCCCGGCGACAGATCTAGGAGACATCGCATGTCAGCATGCTTGACAGTATAGGTCCAACACATGCAACAGACATGAGAGAATTTTTCCTTAACTCTCAGGATTAAATGTACATACAAATGGCCTGCAGGCCTCACAACGCGCTCGTTCTCCGGACGAGACATATCATTTTTACCCGGCATGACGTGCGCAACTGTCTCTATCAACAGATTCACTCTTCGTGATCGTATGTCGTGGTCGTGATATTTTTGCTTTTGAAACTCCTTGCAGGACAAGGAGTTATCGTGAACAGAATTGAACCCCATAGAACAACGAAACTTCCGAAATCAAAACCGTGCAGGACTTCGGTGGGGACTTTTAGGAGTGACTTCCGCTTGGTTCCTGCCTCCCTAAGCCATTCAATTAAGAACACAAGAGTCCGGCAGCCGCCTTTATCGGGGCGGCGCAACCTCGTGCGCAGGCACCGAGCTGAGTCGTCCAAGAGTTACGCAGCATTAGACGGACTCCAAAACTCAGGGCCGAGGTGTGATTGCTATCCAACACTTGTTTCGACATATTTCCAAGAAAATTCTATGGCAAAATGGTTGTGCCTGCTGAGTTTGAGGCTGAGTCTTTTGCTGAGTCTAGAGGTGGAAATTCGTGGCGGATAGTCGCTGTTGCACTGCGTGAAAGCGAGGAAGAAGTTCACTATTTATCAACGGAACCACCTTCCTCGACAAAGTAACATCTATACACTCAAGTGAGGAGGTTTGCGCCTCACTTTCAACCCTGATGTCTAACATTCTTCCCTATATGTACTAGCTTCTCTCGCTCTCCCTGTTCTTACTCCTTACAGATCCGATGATCTTCTTCCGTCAAACTTAAATTGAGATAACAAAAATGGTGTCATCAAGATACCTCTAATGTACAATTGAATGGATTCTTTGTATGAGATATAGAATATATAGGAAAAATTTGATGAGGTTCAAGAGAGCAAGAGAGAAACAAAGCCAGAGATATACGAGAGAATTTTGAAGCGATGCCATCTAGTAATGTTATATTCGAGCCGTGCAAATGATGGTAGTGTAAAGATGAGAATGCCGAGCAGAGTCCTCCAAAGGTTTATATGAGGCAAAGGGGGCGACGAATCTAATTAATACATATTCCCTTGCAGGCAGGGAGTTCCCCCAAAAGAAGATATAGCGTGTGTTGTAGGTCGGTTGTGATTTGTGCCGGGCGTTCGTATTCATCAGTGCGTGACGGTCGTGGCGCAGGGCATGTCAGGGGGTTGTGAGGGAGGTAGGAGCGTGTTCCGAAATACAAAGGGCGGGGTATAGGGGTAGACTAGTGATATCACGAAGGAACCCGGAGGCGGACTCAAGGCCTGATAGAAAGGCTCAATCGCAGCGCGCAGGGTTATCGCCTGGGCGGATAAATGTGAGCATGTGGCAGGTGATGTACCCCTTGGCGAAACCGGCACCAGCGTAGGCGAAAAGATAATGCCACTTGCGTTTGAACGCATCCCAGTCTGCGCGCTCCCGTAGCCCTGGGTAATCCTTCACAATCATATCCTGAGTGAGGTTGCGGTCAAGGCGGCGACCCCATTCGCGTAGTGTCCGGGGGTAGTGCGATGCGTGGTTCTCTACGCCCTCGAGGGTGAAGCGATTGGAAGAGCCGACCTGTGCAGCGGTGATAAGAGCGGTGGCGGAGGGAAGACATGAGTTGGGCCACATGTAACGGCGCATGAAGTCCTCAGCTTGGTAGCCAGTATACCGTGACTCGGGGAATGTGGAAGCCGAAACAACGACGGCAGCATTGCTTGACTTGAGGGCAAAGTCGACAAGTTTGAAGTAGGTATTGTAGTGCTTGGCGCCGACGTGTTCAAGCATCTCGATGCTGACGAATGCGTCAAACGCCTTTTCCCACTCTGTGGGGATCTCGCGATAATCTAGAAGGTGCACGCGAACACGGCCCTCTAGGCCAGCAGCTTTAACACGCTCATCAGCGAGGTTCTTTTGTTCTATAGAGAGGGTAAGAGTGTCGACTTCGCAGCCATAGGTTCGGGCAGCCTCAATAGCTAACCCACCCCATCCCGAGCCAAATTCGAGAATGCGGTGACCGGGCTTGACACGTGCCTTGTTGAGGACATGGCGAATTTTGCGAAGCTGGGCTGCTTCGAGGTCACCTGGACGAGGACCATCCTCGAGATCGCCACGAACGCCACCTTCTGAATCAGACCAGAGTGCACAGGAGTACATCATTTCAGCAGAGAGGAAAGCTTTGAACAGCACATTCGACTGGTCATATGAGGCAATGGCGTTGAGGCGGGCCTGGGTGCGAGTCTGGCCAAGGAAGGAATTATAGAGGCCAGAAACGGCAGACGAGACACGGGCAACGACCGAAGAAAGTGTGTCTTCCATGCCAGATTGATTTTCGAGCCAAAGCTGGAGGTTGGTAATATATTTATGATAAGTCGGAGTTGAAGACGAAAATAAAAAATGGGTGACATACATCCATGGTGTGCTTGAGGGATGAAACCTCGATATCACCGATCATGTAAGCCTCACTGACTGTCGAATTGATGAGATTGTATCGAAATGATATGTCAGAATGTACTTACAGCCGAGATCGCCTGAAAGAAGGATACGGAGCCAAAAGTTGTTGTTTATAATTTTTATATGGACGTCATTGCATCCGTTTTGGAGTTTTCCGTAATAGTGAATACCCTCAGAGTCGGAGATTGTGAGATGACCGATAGTAATCGCGTCGCCAAGAACTGAGAGTATAGAGTTGCGTGCTACTTGGGAGTGAGATTCATGTTAATGATAACGCGACTAGTTGAAAACACACCTATTGAAATTAGCCATGAACGTGGGCTGAGGCGTGATGAGGAGAAGAGGGAAGAAGACTGGATAGCCTTTGAAGAAGAGTTGAACTGAACACAAGGCTGAGTAGAGGCTGCCATTGGTGCAAGGGAAAGATGTCGAGGATGGGGAGCGGACAGAGTACAGAAAGAGGAAGTGAAGGGAGCCCCTTATAACGCGCGCGAGCTGCCGATAGAAAGAAAGGTTCCCGTGGTCGAAGTTGGGCCATCATCCAGATGCAAGTGCAGATCCGCAACCAGAGCAATCGCAGATGAGGGGATTCGCAGGTCCCCATTGAGAATCGGCACGTGCCATCAGGATTCTCTTTCCCACATCGGGACTGGGATTCCTCTTAGGATTCCCAACTCACCCGATTCGTCCCCTGACAAAGCCCTTTTCAAACTCAGCGGCTCCTCCCGCGGAATCTCTAAAAAACATACCGAGGGACCGAATCGACCCTGTTATGACGCCGAGGAAGTCAACTTCCACGGAAGTCACGATAACACACTCAACATTCATACCTGAACCCATTCACCGTGCAATTTTGCCTCATGTCCTTCATTTGAGGCCCATTGTCGGCCCCACCGCAGATCACGACGTTTTTGAAATAGATCGATAACAGAAAAGGCAAACGTGGCCACCCATAGGCCCTAAAATCGCGCAATCGATGTACGCGATATCTACGGTCAACCGGTGGAATTAGTTCTGCGTGCGTTACCCACAAATAGAGAAATCTATTCCGTGGATCACCTCATGCTTTCACGCCCGTGGCGTTACGCCTCATCGATCTAAGATGCTGCCCCAACATTAGGCCGCCACGAAATATCTATAAAATTAATCCAACCCTTCAGATCATAGATAAGACACGTACATTACGACGCGTTGAGTTACCGACCTACGCCACTCCGTGAACATGTGACCGCGTTTGGCTGGGCGACACCACAACGAATCTCGCCTCTAGGGGGGATCTCCCAGCTCCACTAAACGAGCCCCCAGGCAGTATCTGGAAACGGCTAAAACCCTAAGTGTAAAAGCAAAAATGATAACATGATACGATTGCATAACACACGATCGAGTGAAAGACGTGATGACAGAGGTTATCGAGCACATTCTGTCAGTACCTAGCCTCCTGAAGACAAATAGTGACGCAGGGTGGCGGCGCAGAAGTTCGTCTAGCCGATAACCCGGGATTGCTAACGTACGACGCTCCCCATTCGCCGCAATTGACCCTGAATATGAAGGCCGGGCTCGAGCTCGAGCTCGTTATCAGAGGGTTAGGCATCGATACATCATCGTATAGCGAGCACGATCGACAGCTGGTAACAGCCACACAGGAGGTACTAGGTGGGTGGTAGCCCAACACTCGCGTTCGGCACGGAGAAGCGGAAAGCATCTTGCAAAAGGGCACCAATGTTAGATGTTAGTTAGGGTTTATCATCATGTGAACCAGACATCCCTGCAAATACAAACTAGTGTTAGCGGGGATCACAATTTCTCTAGTCCGTTCATCGACCTCGAGTACCCAAAGTCACTGACTTGGGGGACTTGTAGGCGCCTTGAGTCTTGAACTACACTGCGAAGGTTTGCGTAAACGGTACTTGTTCAGGGTCCAATTACGAGGCGTCGGTGAGTCTTGCGTCTAGAAAGAGTCAGACCATTCCGTATATTGAGGGAGGTACGAAAGAACTTCCTCATCGAAGCTTGTTAGTCATGCCGAACCAGCCAAATAAACGCATGCTATAGAAGGAAAGAATCCATGAAGGTGCCCCCGACCCACTCGCCAGCCTGACACATTCTTACCCATATTCGTACCAACGCCATACGCACAGCCTTACCAGCCGTTAGATATTGATATTCACCAATTCAGGATCCCGAACCGGAAGAAGGTAAATCGAAGCCGCCAAGACAAGATCCAGAGTGGGTGGCAAGTTGGCATTTCGTGTCATTCTTATATTAGATTTTAAGCTCTTTTGGCGGATGGAACGAGTAGAAATAGATAAATAAGGTACTCCTCAATTGCCCTAATGTCAAGCCACGCAGGCGAGTAAAGAGCAGTGGCGATTATCCATGTCAGTGTCGACAGTGGCTGCAAATCCACCAGAGACAATTAGGCTGGTTCAGTTTCAGAGTCAGCGGAGTGGGGAGAGAGCGGACGTCAACAATCGGTCGCAATACGTGGAACGATCGAGGGTGGCCCGGATGAAGGTTATGGGAAATGTAAGGGAGAAGAATGTTAGGGACAGGAAACGAGGAGAGATATTCCCGAACAAACGTGAGCTTGTGGGGGCGGAAGCCGTCGCGGATGGGGTGCAGCGTGCAGCTGTACGTCGGCGGCGTGAGGAGCGCTCGCAGAGCTTCCACAAACGTAAGTAATACCCACGCACCTACCGCCCCGTGCGCGATGATAGGGTATTTTTTTCGACGTTCGACGCAAGTTGAAAGTACGTCCTTTCCACCAATACAAGCCCCATGAACGTTCCGTGTTCCCTAGACTCCGTCATTGCCAAGATCACTGAAGCTAATCGTAACTCCGCACACAAACGTCCACACGTCCGACATACATCTGCTAGCGTGGCAACGTCCCTGGTACACGTCCACACAAGAACGGTCTCGAGAGGCCCACACACCCATCCAACAAAGCCACTCAACCATCTCTGGGACCCCTGTGTATACTGGGTACCTCACCCTATCCACATGCGATCGACACCATAGCCAAATGTTGCGCGAGCTTGAAAGGTGCGATCGAGCTATATTTGCAATTCTAGATAGACACAGAGAGATCCCAACAAAGGGAGATGCGATATCTTTCATAGAATTTGAAATGCCGCATAGATTTTGACAAAAATAAGGATTGAGTTAAGATGTACTGTTCTGGTGACCCAGAGAAGGATTGAGGTAGGGTCGTTGCTTTCTTGGACTTCTCCATACGTAAGACCTTTTGTCATAAATGGACAGAAAAGAGGGGGGTCCAGGAGGCTCAAACTTCCGTTGAATAGAAAAAAGCCCGTGAATGCCGAGATGGAAGGTAGCTAGCAAATCTTGAGCACTTATGTGGGACGTAACAAGACTGCTATCGATTTTTCAGTGGCATGCCTTGTATGTCACCAGACAAATAATGATTCCCGGGTCGTCATAGATGAGGGCTACGAATCCTGTAGGTTCGGTAAAACCTCAAGTAATTGCCGAGAAAGCTTGGGAGGAGGCAACGAGAGACGAGCTTGTCCTGTGTACTCTTTCAAAGGAACCCAAAGCTTGGTGATGATTACACTGTTGTAAATGGGCTTTCCTGGGCCTACCCAGAAGATCGGTCATTGAGCACATCTCACCGATTGAATCAAGAGCACAAACCCAATGATCACCCGTCCATTTTCTGGACCGTAATTTCTCCACCAAAGATCATGTGTTCGTTGTAATGACAGCCTCTCTGTGTGCCTGCCCCTGGCTCCGTGACTCCTCTCCTTGTTCCACTGGTGCTGAATGCGTTGTTGAACTATAATATAGCCTGGTCGCGACGTCTCCCACGACCCAGTCTAGCCCTTCGACGAGGTTTGCACCTGTGACCGCGCTACAGGGCCATATTTTCCAGTGATGTGTAGTGATGAGTCCGAGGTCCAGAGCCTGCAGAGATACGGATTAAAATCGGAGGGAGTTTGAAGATATGGACACAGGGATTGCACCTGTTGTATCTCGGCTGCGCTGAGAGACCCATGCAAGTCTTGTTTGTTTGCAAACACAAGGAGGGATGCGCCAGCGAGCCGCTGTCAAGCCAGGGGGATCAGAAAATGAATGGAATGAACCCAAGGCCAGGGAATCAGGCTGTGGAATGGACAAACGTACATCCTCGGTGAGGAGCGCGTGGAGCTCCTGCTTACAGTCTCCTATGCGCATTCGATCACTGGAATCAACGACCCAGACCAATGCATCTGTTTGTTCAAAGTAGTTGCGCCAGTATGGTCGAAGTGTGCGCTGCCCACCGACGTCCCCTGTAGAAGCCTACAGTCAAATTTAATTCTGGAAAGCCGAAGCGATGGCTCGTACATATGTTCAGCGTGTATCTGCAGGAAAGGCTCAGTTCGTTTTTTTATTCGGCATCAGATAATGCCAAACTCTCACTTGCCATGCGTAAAGGTCTTGATGTTAAATCCAAGTGTTGGACTGATACTATTGATGTCTTCGCCGTTGAGCTTTTTCAGGATAGTTGTCTTGCCTGCGTTATCGAGCCCTCTATGTGGGAATCAACATCGTGATCACAGCAACTTCTCTGAGATGTGTTCAGCATACAAAAACAAAATGCGCATCTCCCGTGCTTTCTGACGGTTTTTCCGGATGATAGTGAGGAGACCCATCGCAGCCTACGTGGTCGATGGTGATGGTAAGAGCGGAGCGGCAGCAGTGCATTGTTGCTCTCACTACACGTGCCCTCTAGATCCGAATCCGGGCCCGATCACTTGTGAACTTGCAAGTTCCACTCTTTGACTATTCCTGACCATCTGTTCCCCCTTGAGCATTTAATTCAGACCAGATGGCGCCAAAGAACAAGGGAAAGAAAGGAAAGAAGGGAGACGATGATTTCTGGTGCGTCGATGACAACTTAATTGTTGATAATTGGTCTGGTAATCTTTCTGGGATCGCAGGGAGACTGCTGGAGAAACCGTCGCACCCAACCTTGCCGCAGCACCTCCAGATAACGAGGAAAACAGTTCTCCTGCTCCTAAGAGCAACTTCTCGGGATTTGCTGCTCTGAGCATGGATAGCGGCCCTGCCGTTGAGGAGGAGGAGGAAGACTTCGGTGGACTTATGGTATGTCAATCGCTGACAAAGAAAAGGCCAAAAATCACACAAGTCCTCCTTTTTAGTCTGCATTGAAGGCGAGCGCATCCAAAAAGAAGGACAAGAAGAAAGCAAAGAAAGGCGGATTCGAACCCTCTGCTGATCTTGATGAGGGCCAGGACGGGGAAGCACCCATCGAATCTAAGGCAGCAATAACGGTCACAGCTGATGATCTCGATGACGAATGGGGTCCTGTTAATGATAAGAAGAAAAAGAAAGACAAGAAGGGAAAGGGCAAGAAGGGTGGTAAAACTCAGGATGACGACGAGGAGGAAAAGGAAAAGGAGGAGAAACCAGGTGCGTATGCCGTATTTGTAGACAAAAGAAAATGGCTTACAAGCAAACGATACAGTTGAAAAATCTGTCCCTGATACACCAGCTGAGCCCGCCGCACAGCCATCCAAAGACGATGATGAGGAAGCTGATGAAGGCGGCCCTAAAATTCTCTCGAAGAAGGAGAAAGAGAAGCTCAAGAAGGAGCGTGAAAAGGTATTTACGATTTCAATGTCACCCTGCAGGCGTAGAGCTATTCTAATGCCAAATCCAAATTATATAGGCGAAGAAGAAGGCTCAAGCCGCCGCCAAAAAAGCAGAGACAGGGGCCGCAGAGCCCAGTACACCTATTGTTGAGACTCCTGCCCCTGCTGCAAAGGACGAAGCAGGGGATGAAGAAGAGGATGAGGCTGCTGGTGCGAAAGCCGACTCAAAGAAAAAGAAGAAGAAGAAGGGCAAGAAGGAGGACAAGGAGGAGACTCCTGCCGCTGCTCCTGGACCAGCCGCCGGTGGCAAGAAAAAGGGCGGTATCAGTGCATTGAAGGCATTGATGGAGGAGAAGAAGCGTCTTGAGGAAGAAGCCAAGCGGAAACAGGAGGAAGAGCTCAGGCGCATCGAGGAAGAGGAAAGGCGCATTGAGGAGGAGGCACGCAGAAAAGAGGAGGAGCGCCTGAGGAAGAAGGAGAAGGAAAAGGAAGGTTTTTCCTTCATGCTGCCCGCTTCCTAATTTTCCTAATGATAATTTCTTCAGGCTAAGAAGGACCTTGCAAAGAAGGAGGGTCGCCTACTCACCAAGAAGCAGAGGGAGGAGAAACATATGGCTGAGATTAGGAAACAGGCGCTGCTCGCTTCTGGCGTCCAAATCGAAGGACTTCAACAAGCTGCTCCCGGCGCTGGTGCACCAAAGAAGGTCGTATACGGGAACCGCAAGAAAAAGGGCCCTGCTGCGAAGGATGGTTCGTCGAAAGACGCATCACCTGCACCAGAGTCTCGCCCACGGACGCCCGAACCGCCCAAGGTGGAGGAAAAACCTGTTGAAGAAGAGAGGGACGAATGGGATATATCTAGCGAGGATGAGGCGCCGAAACCAGAAGAAAATGCCGCTGTCCCGGCTTCTGATACTAAGGACGACTGGGACGCGACAAGCGAAGAGGAGGAGGAGGAGGGGGAAGAGAAGCCAGCGCCACCTCCAAAATTGGAATCAAAAGGTGTGATACTTTGACATTTGTGTAACCTCCTGGACCTTATGGAGCTTATCAAAACAGCCGCACCAAAATCAAATGCGAAAGCAACGCCTGCTCCCAAAGCAGCACCAGCTACAAAAGCAGCGCCTCCTTCAAAAACCGCATCTGCAAAGGCCGCCCCCGCGAAAGGCGCACCCATTAAGAATGGCGCACCTCCTGCGGAAAAGAAGGAGGAGGACTCTGAAGAAGAAGACTCTGATGAGGATTCAGAAGAGGACTCAGAAGAGGACTCAGACGACGATTCCGACGAAGATAGTTCAGAAGAGGAGTCATCGGACGAAGATCTTTCAGTGGCTCAGAAGATGGCATTGCAGCGTAAAGCGGAGGCGGCGGAGCGGCGCAGAAAAGCACACGAGCAGGCAATGGCGGCTCGGAGTAAGGACGACTTGCGAAGCCCTATTTGCTGTATTTTGGGACACGTCGATACTGGCAAGACGAAACTTCTGGATAAAGTACGCGGTGCTTTTGAAGTTATGAGATCAATTCACTCACAATATTTTTGTAGATTCGACAAACCAATGTGCAAGAGGGCGAAGCTGGTGGTATCACTCAGCAAATTGGTGCGACTTACTTCCCAGTGGATGCGATCAAGACCAAGACCGCTGTTTTGAATAGGGTATGATCTCCCTTTTTTGCCGCGTTTCCTGTTCATTAATTTTTACATAGGATGGTAACCAAGAGTACAAAATCCCTGGTCTTCTTATTATTGATACCCCGGGACACGAATCGTTTACGAACTTGCGTTCACGTGGAAGTTCCCTCTGTAACATTGCTATTCTCGTTGTGGATATCATGGTACGATCATTTTCTCATGCTCGGTATAAAGTTTCTAACAAGTGACAAAGCACGGATTGGAAGCACAAACATTAGAGTCTCTCCGCTTGCTTCGTGATAGGAAAACACCTTTCATCGTCGCCCTTAACAAAGTGAGCCAAGTCTCATACCCTTTGAACTATGTTAACATTTCGCCCGCAGATCGATCGTATGTACGGCTGGGAAGCCACGCCAGATGGCGCCTTCCGTGAATCTCTTGCAAAACAAACTCGTGCTGTACAACGTGAATTTGAGGACCGTGTTTCCAAAACCATACTGGCATTCGCCGAAGAAGGTCTCAACGCATGCTTGTACTACGACAACAAGAACTTCGCGCGTAATGTCTCTCTCGTCCCTACGTCCGCTATCTCGGGAGAAGGTGTTCCCGATATGATTATGCTCCTCGTCAACCTCACACAACAGCGCTTGAGCGAACGTCTCATGTACCTCTCCGAACTTGAGTGTACTGTCCTTGAAGTCAAGGTGATTGAAGGACTGGGTACCACGATCGATGTCGTCCTGTCGAACGGTATTTTGCGAGAAGGAGACAGGATCGTGGTATGCGGTTTGAATGGCCCGATCGTGACGCAAGTCCGTGCATTGCTGACACCACAACCGTTGCGCGAACTTCGCGTGAAAGTGCGTATTTTTTGACAGGTTCTCTACGCAAAAAGCTAATTGCTTTTGTAACCTGTAGTCGGCCTACGTACACAACAAGGAGGTCAAGGCTGCTCTTGGAGTCAAGATCACAGCTCCAGACCTCGAAAAAGCCATTGCTGGTTCGCGTCTGATGGTTGTCGGTCCCGACGACGATGAGGAAGACCTCAAGGAGGAAATCATGTCTGACCTCACCACACTTCTTAACAGTATCGATAAATCTGGTCGCGGTGTCTGTGTCCAAGCTTCCACCCTTGGTTCGCTTGAGGCATTACTCGACTTCCTCAAAGTTAGCAAGATTCCCGTTTCTGGCATTAACATTGGCCCTGTGCACAAGAAGGATATCATGCGCGCCGCGACGATGTTGGAGAAAGCGAAGGAGCTTGCTTGTATCCTTTGCTTCGACGTCACCGTCGACAAAGAAGCCGAGCGCCTCGCTGAAGAAATGGGTATTCGTTTGTTCAAAGGTATGGGTTCATATAGACTGGCCACCTCGTTCTAATCTGAGAATGCCGTGTGTGCAGCGGACATTATTTACCATCTCTTCGATTCGTTCAAGGCATACAACGAAGAGATCACGGAGGCCAAGCGAAGAGATGCCGCTCCTCAAGCTGTGTGGCCTTGTCGACTCAAGATTATTGCGGCATTCTGTAAACGTGACCCAATCATTTTGGGTGTCGATATCCTCGACGGGTCATTGCGTGTGGGTACTCCTCTAGCTGTGGTCAAGACAGACCCGGCCACCGGCAAGAGAGATATCATTCCTCTAGGCAAAATGTACGTTTAATAGTACTCTAATTGCTGCGATTATCCACTCATTGATTTGCCATAAGCACTTCACTGGAGATTAACCACAAGACTCAAGATGTAAGCCTATTCATCAGGTTAAATTAATGATATGGAACTCATTTCTCTCCAGATCGTGAAGAAGTCACAGGCAGGCGGAGGTGTGGCCGTGAAGATTGAGCATGCCGTTTATCAGTCTGCAAAGATGTTCGGCCGACACTTTGATGATAAGGACGAGATTCTCAGCCACATCAGCCGCCAAAGCATTGACGTGCTCAAGGTACGAGCTAATGGTTACCTGATGGTAGGAGTCAGCCCTCTAAAGCCTCTCATTTCCTTCAGGAATCGTTCAAGGCAGACGTCTCAATGGAGGAGTGGCATCTCATCAAAGCACTTAAGCCGGTATGTTGGATCCTCCTATTTGTATTCAATGGCTTAAGACAACCTGCACAGCGTTTCAATATTCAGTAGGCTCTGTAAAAGTCGATAACGGTCGGCCGGTTTCGCTTTTGATGGGAGAACGGCATATAACGGGATATTACATAATCTAGTTTTTTATCAATGCATTTTTCTTCCATTTCTGATCACTACCCTTGAGCTCCTTCATCGACCACCATGTCTGCAACGTCTGCAACATCCGCAACGCCTATGCAAAAGGACCATGAAGATTTGTCTTCGACAGATCAAGACGAATTGCAGATGGTAATGACTCTTTCGGCACGACCTGGCAAAGGCGCCTACGCATTTTGAACTGTTATCGGTAACGTCCATCGTATTTCTGGTCCTTCATACTGGCATACGTGGCTGCGGGTATCCTCTCTGTATTTTCAACGACGTCTTGCTTTGAGCATCCTCGATGCAGAGGCAAACGACAATGAATGCAGAGGGGATTGAGATTATACCGCTTGAACCTGAACAGCGCTCATACCTGCGTAGGGAAGCCCCCAGTATCGCCAATTTATTGACCCCTTTTGGGGTCTCGACCAGAAAAACTGACATCTTATCTTTATTCAGCAACGTCTCGGATATAAACAGGTATGATACAAAGTCATTTTTAACTCTGTTACTCATATGATTCCCCACAGCAACTTCATCGTAGTTGGCACCTTGTCGAAAGCTTCTGCGCCAGTTTCTGCGCCTTAAATTTCATAGGTGGCGTCAGGTATATTTGCTCTCCTTTTGAGCGCTGAGATATGTTAACAAGAACATTGTAGATCCGTCCTTTTCTTAGGTATTTTAGCAGGTGGCCCTGCCGCCATATGGTACACAAGAGCATTGTCGCATTTATTTACGAGCTCACCGTTCAATAGGTCCTCGTACCTGATCACTATCGTCTTCATGACGATCACTGCTTGTGTCCTCGCAGAAATATGCTCCGCCCTTCCTCTTAGCGGTTCCATCTATATATGGGCTGCTGAGAGCGCTGGCCCTAAATATGCCCGATTCTTTGGTTTCATCGTGGCCTGGTGGTCGTGCACTGCGTGGATGACCTTCACCGCAGGTAATTGTCAAGTATGTAAATATTTTTTCGATCATGGTCCCATCTAAGAACGTTTGACAGACTACGGCGAACTATATCGTTTCCCAGCTAGCCGTTTGGGAAATCGACTTCCCAGGTGGAATTTCCAACGACAATGTCAAATGGCGTGCATTTATCTGGGCACTCTCGGAAGCCATCTTGTTGGTTTCCGTTGCCATCAACTACCTTCCCCCTCGACTCTACTCGGCCGTTTTCAAGTTCTCCCTCGGCCTCATGATGTTGGACTTCTTTCTTTGTCTAATTTGGCTCCCTATCGGCGTCTCTAGGACCTACGGTTTCCGTACCGCAGGCGAAGTTTTCACTCAAACATGTACGTTATTTCTGTAATGTATTCGGGATCGCGCCTCACCAGTGCTTTGCAGATAACGGAACTGGAGCTCCTGCTGGTTGGAATTGGATTTTGTCCTTGTGCGCTATTCACTACTTTCATGTGCCATTTCCCTGAAGTCCTTCTTCCAGCCTTTTTTGCGCTGGAACCATGACAGGTTTTGATGCCTCGGGCCATATTGCGGAGGAGACTAAGAACGCTAGGGTCGTCGCCGGTAAAGGTATCCTCAGCAGCGCCGTTGCCACTGGGGTCATGGGCTTCATAACCACCATCCTTTTCCTGTTCTGCACTCCCGATTACGACACGCTCTTTTCATTGGGCGCTCCCCAGCCATTCGTTCAAGTCTATGCACTGGCTCTCGGGAAAGGAGGAAGCGCATTCATGACCGCAATTGCCGCTCTTGGTCTCATCATGGTAAGCATACATATATCTCGCTACATATGGGACCCTTATTGACCTTTTATATATTTCAGAACACGAGCATTGCTATCGTCGCTGCCTCTCGCCTGGTTTTCGCTGTCGCTCGTGACGGCGTTCTTCCCATGTCTGGATGGATCGGGCAGGTCGATGCCTCTGGCCAGCCTAGGCATGCCATTACCGTCATCTACATCTTCGGTGCCTGTATCCTTTGCACCATTTTGCCAAGTCAGGTCGCTTTCACCTCTCTCGTTTCTGCCGGAGGTGTCCCCACCATCGCCGCGTATGGGCTCATCGCTCTCCTCCGTCTTACCATGACACGTGGGCGATTCAAGTCGTCTTATTTCTACCTGGGAAAACTCGGAGTCCCTTTCTACATCTGCGCTGCTATCTTCAACGCCATCGTTTTTTCTGTGAGTTGATGTGGAGCCCCCTGGCATCAATATTCGTCTTACTCAATATTTGAAGGTCATGATATCCCCCTTCTTCTTCCCTGTCACTGCTGAGACCTTCAATTTTGTGAGTGTTTCCCATTGATGTTAACTGATTTGTTCCTAATCCCCTCTTTTTGCAGGCATGTGTCATCTTTGGGGCAGTCACCATCTTCGGCATTATTAGTTGGTATTTAACGCCTGAGGAAAAGTGGCTGCGTCGCGAGCTTGTCTTGAAGGCATTGGACGATGTCGATTCGCTCAACGATCACAGCAGATGAAAGAATGCAGCATCCTACGGTTGATATTATCTAACATGACATCTTAGTTCGGTCGTATTTTCCTCCTTCCTCCTTAACCCTCTGATTTTTCTGTCGCCCATTTCTTATGATAATGAATCTTCTTATTTTTCCACCTTCTGACAATGAAAGTTCGTGTCTGATTAAAGCTAGTGCGAATCATAATCACTCAGCCGGACTTCATTGGAGGAAGGCAATGGTATCGTTATTCGACGGCAGATCGTCAATGTCACTTCTCGAGTCCATGACGATTGATATAGACAATGACGCGCTAGTGTATACCCCACTGTCAGAACCCCTGCCCACGGCAGAGTTTATGCCGTGTCTCGTCAATCTGCGCCTTGTAAATTGTATGCCGCCCCCGGTGTCCCCGAATCTCGCTTTCTTCGAGGCCTGACTAGCCTCAGTTTGGAATTCTCAGGTGATATCGCCATTCTGGGTCTTGACCAAATTTTCACCTTCCTCCGGAGTGCACACAATCTCGAAACTTAGATCTTATCCAATCCGATCGAGGAGGATCCACAGGGCGCAGTACCAACCGTTCGGCTTCCTTGTTTGAGAAGGCTCAAGATCGCATCCGCCATGGCGGTATCATAGCCCTTTCAAAAATAACACATCCTCCTACCGCCCATATTGACCTGGACTTTGAGGGATACCTCTCACAACCCATTCACCCCAAATCGGGGGGACCAGAAGGGCCTGTCGTGACGTTGAACGTCCGTCGTGTCGAGACAGATGATCGGCTGTTCGAGAAGATATTCGACGCTATATCTCTCGTTGAGCTGGTGGATTTGTCCGGTGACGGGTACTGAATTGCCCACGCACCTGTGGTTGCCTCTGTTCGGAAACAAACTTACAGCAGCTGGAGACCATCTCGATCCAACACGACCCAACAGGCAAATCGAACTCTTCCAAAATGGATCTCATAGAAATAGTTCAGAGCAGGTGCAATCCGGAACACCTATCTTCGAATCGCTACGAACGCTGAGCGTCCATGGGTGGTCATTTGATGACAGGGATATTGATATTTTGAAGGAATGCCTGCAGATGCGCCACACGTTTGGCACTGGTATGCGGAACCTGCGCTTCATCAATGGCAGTTATTTAGGAATGAGGGACGATGATGGATTGAATGGCCTTCGTGCTGTGGTCGACGACTTCCGATGGGACCTTCAAGAATAGTAGCTTCCCGAAAGAGCACTACTTTTTTCATCGTATCTCACTTCTAAACAAATTTAGACAAATTTGGAGCCAGTACTGTATGCTTTTAGATCTGCGTATAAAATTGCTCCAAGCTTCAAGTCAAAAGGATTTTAGACACCTTGGGTTCTCCTGAGACTCGTTAGATCTCGTTAAAGCCTGCCATATTGTAAGCATCATGGTCGAAGGTTGAACGTTCGAGTGTTGAGGGTGACGCGGAAGAAGGTCAGTGATTCGGGGTTTGAATTTCTAATCTTATGTTTCGCTGCAGCATCACATCTTACTGCAGCTGCCTACACCCAAATTCTGGACTTTTGACTATATAATTCAACTTCGATTACATACTAGTGCTGTATTGCTAGTATGGTTCTCACTTCATGAATAACAAGTGTAGTTTCCACCCTTTCCCACGGAGCTTTGATTGTTCTCGGATATGTCGCCTGCAACTTCACACCTGTTGCCATCTAAATAATGCTGCCGCCTTCCGGCAGCATTGCTGACACAAGGAAGGGGAATTTTCTGCGTTTTGTTTATTCAATGTGTCCCCAGAAACTTGCCCTTCTCGTTCACGATGGCCTCCCCTGGCGCGGCCGCTCAAGCTTCTGGAGTCGAGGTCCCAGACGAAAAACGTAAAGAGCATAAGTCTCTCAAGGGACAAAAAATCGACACTCCCACTCCCAAAGACTTTGGCCTGATACCGATCCCTAAAAGCCTGCGAAATGACCCCGACGCCCCGTTTGACTTCGGTTTGCTCATGAACATTTCGTTTGGCTTTGGAGGCACTTTCCGTACGTGAATATCTCGCTCTTTGTTGATACACAATTGACCGTTATATCTATAGTGGTTGCCAATCTGTATTATTGCCAACCCCTTCTAAGTAAGTACGCGCCCTTTGATTACTCCCATGGAATTGTTGAATATCAACCTTGTGTTGTCAGTTCAATTCGCCGAAAGCTTCAACGTATCTTATAACAAAGTTTCAAGGTTTATAGCTCTCAATACTACATTTGTGATCCCTGACTTATATTCGTGGATATAGTATTCCTACCCTAACTCAAGCTGGGTTAGTCAAGCTCGCACCCCCAAATCGTCGTGCTACAGCAATATCTATCGTTCTCTCAGGACTTCTATTTGGAATCCTCGCAGCTCGAGTTCTCGCGGGTGTCATTGCAGAATTTACAACTTGGCGAGTTGTCTACTACGTCGCGATCGGAACGCAGACGTTTATACTGCTTGGTGGTTACTTAACACTTCCGGATTATCCATCAAAGAACGAGGATATGACATACTGGGATATTTTATGGACAATGGCCAAATACGCCGTCACGGAGCCTTTGCTGATTCAAGTTTCCGTCATTAACCTGTTTAACAGTGCTTGCTTCAGCAATCTATGGGTTACATTGACATTCTTGCTTGGCGGTCCACCCTACAACTACTCCACGCAAGTATACTGTCCCTCTCATCAAAGCGATGCACTAACAGTAACACTTCTTTGCAGACTTATCATCGGCCTGTTCGGGCTTGTCGGAATGCTCGGTGTGGCTTTGGTGCCTCTTCTAGGCAGATGGGTTGACAAGTTGCTGCCCTGGCATGGCATTCTTGTTAACATCTCAATTCTTATCTGTTTTCAAGCTATCCATACCGGTGCAGGTGGAATCCATGTCGCTGCCGTAGTAGTTGCCATACTCGGAATCGACTTGTTCCGTCAGACGACCCAGGTTGCAATTTCAATGGCTGTATACAGGTTACACTTCCCCTCCTTTGTAGCGTGCTGTACCGAGAACTCACCCAACTTTGATTATAGCATCTCAGATGAGGCTCGTTCGAGGCTGAACGCTATTATGGTACTTTCGGTATGCGATTTTCTTCCTCGGCCGCATCTTCTAGTTCACTAAAAAAAACAATTCCATCATAGTTCTTCATCGGTCAAGTCCTTGGTACCTCAGTCGGCACCAAAGTCTTCGTCGAAAAAGGATGGAGAGCAGCGTCTGGCCTTAGTCTGGGCTGGTACGGCTTACAACTTCTCCTTCTGTTCATGAGAGGACCACGTTGTCGCCGTTTTACGTGGTTTGGGTATGAAGGTGGACTAGAGGGGCGAAAATCTGTTCTGGAAAAGAGAGCGAGAGAAAAAGAAGCTGGATCGGATGTACCCAGTTCAAATGTGATCACTGACTCGGAGAAGAGTTCACCGTTAGATACAGATGTTGAAAAGGTCCAATAACAGCTGCAAGAGAAAAAAAGCATTGTATTTATTGACACAGGAAATACTATAGACGGTCTTCATATCATAGATAAGTTGTCATTGTACAGGGCTTAACCAAGCTTTCCTTCCTGGATCGCCTTGCGCATAGGATTCTGACTGGGGGGAATAGCACCTGTCTTCTCCAACCGATCGAACAACACGAACAGTTTCTCTGCCTCGCGCTCCTTCTCTTCGTCCGTCATCTCAGGGAGGTCTTGCTTGGGATTGACAGTCGTTCCGGTGATAGGATTAATCGCGGCTGACGAAGAGGGAGGCGTGAAGGTGCTGCTCGATCCGCTAGGCGCAGGCGGGGCACTGAGGATTCCCTTGTTATAAAGGAATCCTGCGACGTTTCCGTATCCTACAAGTGACGAGAGGATAGAAGCTATATTACGAATCATCATCAGCATGTTTTAATCAGTACCGAGGTGGAAGAAGAATATACCATCAGAATCGCACATTGCGAACAGAAGTTCCCCAATCGCATCCTTAAGACGGGGTTGATACACGCCCGCCATGAGCCTCAGGCATCGGCCTAATATGTCTGTCCTCCCTTCAAGCGGGGCAGAACGATCCAAATCGTCAGGAATGGTAAGCTGCCTGACGCGCACACGCGTTTCCTCATCCCCAATACACAACCTCGAAAGAAGAATAACCAAAGGAGAGAGCAAATCATCAAGAGAATTATCCGGCGACTCCTGCTTGCACCTATCGCGCACAGATTGGTCGTCAACGTCAATAGCATCAGGGAAAAAGTGCGCAAGGGCTGTATCGAGCAGATCGTATGCGCGTTGAGCAACATTCGTTAAGATCGTAGTATTTGTAGGTGGAGAACGAGATAAGGATCTCCGTCCAGCAGTTATGGCAGATAATGCACGATCGAGAGTGCTGGGTTTCGGTGAGACTAGGGTTGTGGGTTGCGAAGAACGAGCCAGAGAGTCGCTACGGCTGTTAGAGCTAGGAGGCTGGGGTGTTTGGGCCCGCGATGCGTGTTTCGGGCTATTACTCGTGGAAGAACGAGGAGATGTGATTATATTAGTGCCGAACCAGATAGGGCGAAGTTCCGAAGAGACGGGTATGGCGATTAGTGTATGAATAACGTGGGTAAGTGGTGCTGCGATAGGATTAGGAGATGTTGGTGGAAGAGACGTGAAAGCACGAAGACTTGGGGCAAGAAGACTGGGTTTCGGGGGCTTAGCATTCAGTTTAGAAGGAAGACTGTAAGAAATCTTACTTGTCCAATTTAGAGTTCCAGAAATCTCCAAGGACGGGTGTCGTGTCAGGATTGTTAGCTTCAGGGGTTTGTGGCTCTGTTCGGACCATCCTCGGGTAATAGAGGAGCAAGTTGAATGCAAGCTTGAGTATGTCAGACATAGCCTCGCGCGCCATTTTTGTGCCAGCCAATATGCCGACCGTTAGAAGGTCAAGCTTCGCAGAAATAATCTCGATCGCGGTGTGGCCGTGAAATTTGTCCTCGACGAGATTTTTGATGAACGATGGTCCTGGAACCGTAATGAGGAAAAGAACGCGCGATAGGACAAAGATGTGATCTGGAAGAGATGTTTTCTAAAGATGAAGGGTGTAAGCAGCTAGTTACACATGATAGTATGTACATTACCTGGAGCATAGAGATTACGATCGTTCCTCCGTCGACCTCTTTCTCCAGTATAGTCGTACGAGCTTGTTCGAAGAGGAACAATGCATTGGCAACAGATCGCAAAGCTTCACTCGATGCTTCTGGATCATCTTTGAACGACGAGGCCAGTGATAGAAGAGTGGATAGATTTGCAGGTGATGATAAAAATTCTGAGCCAGTGGGGTTCTTGCCGAGTTCCTTGACTGCCAATAACGCCTGGGCGGCCTCTGATACGATGTACATGAGAAAGAGGCACCGTTGAAACTTAAATTGCATACCTTTGGCAGAAAGAGGCTTAGATCCACTGCTAGTCGAGGCAGTCTTCAGATCTCGCAGCAGATTTTTCAAGAGTTCCGTCCGACTAGAGGCATCGATCGCGAATGGCGGGGCTAGAAAGCTGCGATTAGGGTTCGTCAAGAGCTGAATTCAAACAGCATACCATTGATGATTGACTGAAGGACTGCGGATACTTCTGCCTTTGTAGACGAGGATGAGAGAGTTGTGTATGATCGTAGGATATCCGCCATCAGAATTAGAAAAACGTAATTAGGGATATGCGGCTCCCCGCTTGAACAGAAGACGACGAATTGAAGGGTATGTGGGCTGCAGAAACGATATGTTGAGTTCCTGCCGGAGGTTGCGTTGAGGTCGTGAAGGATTGAAAACAAAAGGTAAATTACGGTTGGATAGCAACCACCGTCCGGTTTGACATTCATTTCATTACACCCATCTTACAAAGCTATCTAAGCACTTTACTACGGCTAAATTACTGGCCGAAGAACGTCCAACGAGACCCATGGGACTATCTAATGTCAGGAGATAACGTGGAGACAGACAAAGGGGCTCACAAAATAATAACATGGACACCCGTTTCACGGCATAGCATGCCCATTTTCGTTCATGCCGTTTGGCCCGGGTCGAGGTTCTGAGGTGCTGTCGCCCTGCTGTATGACAGGCTGACATTCAGATGTTTTCTCTTGGAAGTATTCTTCAAGTTCCGGGAAATTCTGGACCAAGGCATCGTCAAGGTATTTACGATATGACTGTCCCAACACGATCAGATCAAAAGTGTTCAGAGACTAGAAGGCAGCACTTACGTCTATTGCAGCTATCTTTCCATTCATAAATTGGTTCTCGGTTGCTGCGCGCTCAAGACGCTCGCGTGTCAGCTGCATTGGATTCCGAGAATTGTCAATTTCAGTCAGGACTTGCATAGGAATCATGGTCGATATGTGTTGCGCCATTTCATCTATCGTCCCAAGGTGGCCGACAACTTCATTTCTGCAAAAAAAAAGTTGTCAGCAGACGCGTAGGACCGGGGTAATAACATACACTCGGAGTCCTACCTGCTTTCCGCCTCCTGGCTTATCCCTTTCCTTGGTCGAGTCGTTGATAACTGTGGTACCAAGGTTATAAAGCGCGTTCGCCAGACCAAGAAGTTCCAGCTCCAGGTCTCCCTGGACACCTGAAGGCGGCGGAGACTGTGAGGATCGCGGAGAATCAGGTGCTGGTCCTGTCACCATGGATGTCGTGAACAGGAAGGAGCATGTTTGGTCGTGATTTACCTCACTCAAGTTATTGAAATCTCTTCTTGACTTTGTCAACAACATTGAACAGTTTACTCAAACGCGATGCTTTTCAGCCTCTCCTCCTCCTCCTCGATGAGCTGTTCATATAATGGTACTTCATCTGAGATTCCATAGCTCCCTGCCAAATTTTTACATGCCTTGGCTCGGCCTATCCCAACCAAACATGTCATTAGGTCTCGGGCGCGGTCCCCTTCAGACTGGCCAAGTTCCATAGTGCTCGGGTGGTCTCGGTTTATTGTCAGCATGACTGAATCCATTACTTGGACACTCCCAACTCCATCTATGACTTCTTCCTGCATCCGAACGAGTTGGAAGAAAGGCCCTCTCAGTACAACTTCTTCTTCTTCAGGAAACTGCGATAACTCTTGAATGGGAACTGCGCAGATGGTGGACACCATGCTTGAAGGAAACCTCTCCCGATAGAGTTGCAATAGCTCGGCCTCAAGTTCCACAATGTGTATCCTCCACAGGAACATGTGCCCCTCAGCTTGTCCCTGTAGCTTGTCTTTTGCAAATGAAATTGCCATCTTGTGGCTTCTGCTAGCAGAAAACAATGCTAGGGGAACCGCCCAGTAACGCTCCTGGATAGGCCTAGTGGCCAGTTCCTTGAAGCTTTCAAGTTGCTCGTTCGAGGCAGGGAGAGCACGAAACACGACTCCCTGGAAATTGTCCACCTCAGGAGCAAGAGAAACATAGTTGTATAGGTCGATATTCAACAACTCCACGAGGAACACTGCAGTGTTCAGCTCCTGCTCCTCCTCCGAGCCACTGGTATTTGTGAGCCGAAGGATGGTGTTGGCTATTTTGAAGACCCTGTGCCCAAAATTGGAGGCATACAGTCGTATGGCACTGTAGTCGCTTTCATCGCCGATGATCGCTTCGCCAAGCCTGTCCTTCCACTCTTTAGAACTCGACAGAAGGTTATCCAATTCTCCTGCATCGCCGGTAGGCAAGGGATCTCCCAATCGCTTCCCAAGCAGTATCTTCAGTCCTTCCATCATCATTCCATAGTTCTGCCAGTTGCTTCGAACATATCCAATTGCCTTACGAACAACCCTCGTGCGTTCGGCCACTGCTGCCCCGTAGTAGAATGGCTGTGACTCGACCCCTTCTCCGTCTCTTCCACGTTCATATAATCTTTGGGAGACAGGACCCCAATCTGCAAATCGCTCAAGGCGATTGGTTCCTGAAGTGCTGTGCGTCTCCATTATATCGCTGATCTTCAGGCCTACTGAACGACGATCAAGTTTAAATTTGTGTATGGGAAGGGGTGCTTGACCCACGTTCTCTTCGATGTGTGAACCTGTTTCAATCTTATAGAGTCCAACCTTTAAATGAACTCTTCTCTCTTTGGTATCAGATCAAACAAGTCAATCGTTAACGGACGTGTGACAACTTTGGAGATCCTGTGATCACTTGCCATTTGCTGCTTTTACGGAAGGCACACAGCAATGATCGTTCTTCATGTAAGTCAATTCAACGGGCGAGCTAGTTACTAGTATGAGATAACCTGGCACTCACCATGGACGTCGATAATCCTACCAAGCCTCCGTTCCAGCGTGATGCCCCCTCCGCGACCACACATGCTCACCGATACAGCGATTGGGACTCGATGCAATACCTCACTGTCTTTGGTAAAGACAGGCCATCCGTCTCTCAAACGTTCTACAACGGAGAAACGCTCTCGACGCGTATGACCGCTCTGCGACAGGCAATCATATATGTCAGGGAGAACTGGGCGAAGTATCCACTTCTCATGGCAGACCTTCGTTCCTACGTTGCCGAACTTATCGGGGAATCGGACGACAGCCAGCAGCTCCAACACTACCTTCCCGTTGTCCTCACAGGCTACAAAGTCTGGAATTCAGATCTCGACACTGTTCCGGATGACGAGAATCTCAGTGTCATCCGGCTTTATACATCCAAAGCGGGATATGACCAGATTTTCCGAATTATAAACCAGGCGTTTAGAACTGAAGACGTTGCTGAGCAAAAGAGGCGCCTTCACTGCGCCGTCTTTCTCATAGAGCTTCTTAACATCGATCTATTCAACTACACACTCCGCACGCCTCGTACACATAACTTCGAGGGTACAGTTTATCGTGGAGTTATATTCACTGAAGACCAGCTACAAGACTTCAAGGCACTCGCAGCTCGGCCCGTTGCAGAGAGGTACTGGGCTATCCCTCTAGCGATGATGTCAGCCAGCACAGACAGGAACGTCGCCCTTAAGGAATTCGCAGGTTTTGACAAGATGATAGACAGCACTGGACTCAGGGCGACGCGCTACTACCCGTTCCTGTGGCGGATCCATGTCATCGGACTCCATCACAAGTACCTCCAGCTCTATCGCGAGAGGTTTCCGACCAGTGTGGTCTCAACAATTTGCGCCGTTCCCATTAGGGAACTGTCTGACTATGCAGAGGAGAACGAGGTCTTGTTGCGCGGCCCGTTTTTCCAGCTCGTGTGTCTGCAGGAAGAGAGATTCGAGGGACAGGACGGTCCGGTTCATGTGATGGACCTGGTCATGTTGAACGCAAATCGTGACCATCCAAGTACTATGCAGCTCAGCGCAGAAGAGGGAGACAAGGCGAGGCAACTTTTTGCTTCTCTTGTTGGGATGTGTCGAGCGGAAGTATGCAGAGAGTTGGCTACTCTGTATGGTCTTGTCGAGGATATCGTGCAACATAAGGAGATGTATGTGGGGGCCAAAGCAAAGTTCGAGACAATTTCGAGGGTCCTTCAAGGTGGCTGGTAATATTAATAATATTTCAGAGTCAATATAATGGCAGGACTGCAGGGTACTTGTTCGTACGTATTGCATCTGCTCGGAAACCATCGATAAACAAGATCAAGTGCTACTGTGAGCCACTGCTTGCGAAGACACCCTAGGAAATATATAAAGGGTAAGAGGCCTACGACTCCTCGGAGGAGCCTACGTCGAAGTTCTACTAGAGCCCTTGGTAGACCATCAATCACCCCGAAGACTGACACTGCTCGATTTCTGACAATGCCATTGTCATGAATTGGTGGGGGCCACATGATCCTTTTGAGTGGGTTAGAATAGGTGGTGATGAGAGAGAGGCTATCACGACCAGTGGATGTATCAGATAGTGTGAGGTTAATTCACTAGCACGGCCCTCTAGATTACCCAAACCAGCTCCTCAGGCCTCAACGCATCACTATCCGTCCAGAGGTGACAAAGTATGATGTTCCGAACAGCAAAGGATGTTTATACAGTGTAACCACAGCACCGAGGTCTTCAATGAAGGCGAACTGTATGGCAAAAACATATGGTCAATATGTTCCACCTGGAGAGTGCTGAACTGCGGAAATATATTAGGTGGGTATAAGCTGGGGTTCTACAAGAGCAATGGAATCAAAAAGAAGCCAATATCATCAAGAAATCCGAACAACATCCTAGATTTCTACTGAACGTCAAAGTCCTGCCAAGAGTTGTCGTTGTCGATCCGGTTGCTCAATGCTGTGATATAAGCGCATGCTACTGATGAAGAACAAGTGGATCCCGTGGCTTCGTATGACTTGACATACCAGGTATGGCGGATCCCTGCGCCACAATAAATAAGAACTGGTGCCTTGTATAAGTTTCCCCTAAGGTAGCGCGCAATGTTTTCGCCGGCCGTGACATTGAGATAAGAGTCAGCGTTTTGGGCGCCTAATTGATCACAAATTTCAAATCGAGCGGTGTCGGAGATGAAGCGAACGTTATCAGCGCTGTCATGTTCTCTGAGAAAATCTGTCGAAAGCAATTTATCAGGAATATGTATACATGTACGAGAAGGGAGAAGAAAGGAAAAGAAAAGAATTTGGCGCACCTTCGTTCTCCTCAATCCAGACCTTTGCTAGAGCTGTGCATGTGAATTGTTGAACATAAACACCTTTGCTCTTCGCAAATGCTACTTCCTCTGTATTATTTTCAGGACGATCGTCAACCCAAACCAATAAAGGGAGTTTCAGGCTATTAATACGCGCAGAACCTGATGGCGTAGAACCTGATATAAAAATGTGAGAGAATTCAAGTAGAGCATGACAGATCATACCAGAAGATTGGAATCTTTCGACGGCTTGCTTGAGGGTCCCATCGCCAACAAAACGTTCCAAGGTTGATGGTGCAACACCGCCAATTCTGAACTCATCCAGGCGTAAGAAGAAGCGTCGGCGAGCTGCATCGCTCAGCCAGTTTCCGAAACGAAATTCCAAAGCTTCTAAGAACCTTTCGCCTCGAGCATAAAGAATCTGCATGTGATTAACAATTAGCAAAGGTCGTTTCAGAAAAGGCTTGTATACTAACCTTCTCGCCCAAATAGTCCCGCCAAAATTCGGAGACATCCCGATTTCGTATTACCCGGAATGAGGGATTGCGTTCCTTTGGGTCTGGTAGTGATCGAATGCGGTCTTGAATGAAGGCGGAAGAAGAAAAGGAGAATATAATAACAGTGAGCTGATGTGAAAGCTGTTCCTGATCTTTTTGGAGCTGCTGGGATACACGAGATGGGTCTAACAAGTTGAGAATGGTGTCAACAGAGGAGCGACGGCGCCTCTCCCTAATGACAGCGATATGCTCCTTCGTGCGAATGAGAATATCTGCCAGCCCAACAAAAGCATTGACTAGTGAGGGCTCCAAGTCGAAGTTTGCTGTATTCTCTTGGAAGGACGAGAGAATGGAATGAATTGTTGTCACAGTTTGCGAAATCTGAAAGAGAGTTTCCTTCTTATCTCGTATCTGGTCGATCCAAGTGATGATTGTAATAGCAAGAGAGCAGAGAGATTGAACAGTAGATATTGGGTCCATGGTGGAGAGCGATACCAACGGATGACAACCCCTCCTGCCATATAAATACTTCGCAGTCAGGTAGCCATCGCGCTGAGAAGTACGGTTCAAAATGGAACAATACAAGGGGCCTGATCATCCATCGAATGCTTATACGACTCAATTAGCTGCGCAAAGATCCGCAAGTGCTGTGTAAGTGTTAGTTTTCCTTGGGTTTTCCGGTCATGATGGTTGTGTGCGTTGTCGGACATCAAAAGGCCACTCAACCCAGTCATCGCCTTTCCTCTTCTGACTCATGGCGGATTTCACAACTCCATCGCCCTCGGGTTCTACGCAGCTTGAGAAAAAATGGACCGTCTCGCCAGAGTTTGGTGATGCTCTTCTGACCGCCATGCGTGAAAGAAGCCAAACAGGTGGCCCTCTTCCTCGTCTGCCCTCGATGCTCCAGCTTCCTCCCCCAGAGACTCCAAAAATGTCTACATTGCCATCTACTACCAAGCCTGACAGTGCTGAGCGATTGAAAATGAAGACACGCATTGCTATACGCGACAGAGACCCTCACAGATTCCAAGTCGTACCACTTCGCGAGGCAGATAATTACTCTGAGTCTTTCGAACAAAAACACAGCCGTCAACGACAACCCCTGGATCTTGCGGCTGTAAGGGGTTCAAAAATATCTCAGGCAGCCCCCCATTCGTGGAAGAAAACCCCTGTCAATGAGAATGATTTAGGCGTCAAAATCGACACATCAGAGCCTCGACCAATGATCCTCTCTGAACGAAACAGGAACGTTCCCGCCAAGGGCGTCTCTTCGTCTCTTAGTGACACTGCCTCTCGCCCTGATGCCTCTCGTGTCGCTCAGTTCAACATCAAACAACCTAAACAACGACCTAACCCCACCTCGAACACAGAGCTCACCCGCAAACCATCTCACTTTAAATCGCCTAGCTTAGGGAACCTCCGCACAAAACCGAACTTGAACATTGATTTGGAAGCCGCTCCTCTGCCCCGCGTAACCAGCTGCCGTAAACGGACGAATACTCTTTCCGCCGAGCCACGCCGAGTGGATCGCGTACCGCCGGCAGCTGTGCAACCTCGTAACGAAGCTGAGAAAAAAGACTCTTTGAAAAGGCATGCTATCTATACACAGTCCCTCTATGTCCCCGTTTATGAAAGACCTAGCCTACTACCCGGCGACACCTCTTCGGAGCTCTCCAATGGACCCTCACCTCTGCGCGCCTTTCCCTTCCGGTCATCGATCTCTGCCAGTCGCAGCAAGTTTGGAAGCGCTCTCGGTTTCGTCAATATGGACTCCCAGCCTTCTCTATCCTCCATTTACTCGCAGGACGGGACCACACGTCCGCTCACGTATTGTTGCCCACCATCAAGCTTTGATCTTAGCCATCTCAGCCAGACAGCGGAAATTGTCAACGACGAACCTATCAAACATCATCCTATAATTTTGGAGCTCCTCGGCGAGGTCGAGAAAGCAATTCAGGAGTGGTCCGTTCAGTGATTTGCCACATTTAAATGACATTAGATTTGTAGTCTACTTTTTATTCCAATGTACAGCCTATCGTAACATTCTACTGGTATCGAATGATTGCCATTGAGGAGGATGAAGACGACAGTACAATTGTATGCAGAGCACTCATCGATCTCCGAAGCCGACCATGATTATGTGACTACGAAACGAGGAATCGAAAACACAGATGATAAACAAAATATAAATGCACATGATGCATGAAAAGGAGATGCAGATGGGGCATGAAAAGGAGGAGATGCGGATAGGCATGGGTGGGAGGATATGCGGAGTAGGAAATGAGGGTTTAGAAAGTAGTCTTCCTGCCCTCGAAGGCAGCGATGCCACCAGTGCGTGCACCACCACGGGGCGCACCGCGGCCACGTCCGCCGCGGTCACCACCGCGCCCACGTCCTCCACCACGGTCGAAACCACCACGTCCACGTCCACCACGGTCGCCACCACGTCCACGACCGCCAAAGCCACCGCGACCACCACCTCCTCCACCAGAGTTATCTCTGGGTTGCGAGTAATCAAGACGGATATTGCGACCCTCAATCTCAGCTCCATTCGAAGCCTCGAACGCCTTCTTGGCACCCTCGATATCCTCGAACTCAACATATCCAAAGCCCTTGGGACGACCTGTATCCCGATCAGTAGGAAGACGAACGCTCTTGACTCCGTACTCGTTGAAGAAGCTCCATACGGTGTCCTCAGTAACACCGAAGCTCAAGTTTCCAACGAAGAGAACGGAGCTGGGAGGGCTAGTCTGGTCACCAAATGCCTGGGCACGTTTCTCCCGTACCGCACTCTTATCGAGTTGTGTGCTGCGGTCGATGTTGACTGGGCGGCCATCAATCTCCTGTCCGTTCATTGCAAGCGCCTTCTCAACGGCGTCAGCAGTTGTAAAGTGAACGTAGCCGAATCCACGCGATTTGCCAGTCTGGCGATCCATCTGAACGGTGGCAGACTCGACCTCACCGCACTCGGCGAAAGCAGCAGCCAACATATCGTTGTCGACGTTCCATGATAGACGTCCAACAAAGATGGATTTCGACTCTTCGGCGCCGCTGGCGGCAGGGGCAGCATCTCCGTTAGCGAGTTTGACCTTTTTGGGTGGTGCGGGGGCTTCTTCCTCTGCCTTACGCTTGCCTGGAAATAGTTATCAGTATTTGTTGGGTGGGGTGAAAGAAATTGATAGGTACCTGACTTGGCTGCCGGTGTCGCATCCGCCATCTCGACATCTTTGTCGTCATCGTCGCTGCTCTCATCGCTGTCATCTTCGCTGGAGGACTCAGCCTCAGCCTTCTTGGCAGGAGCAGCAGCTTTTGTTTTAGGCGCCTCTTCTTCTGACGACGAATCGTCATCTGAAGAATCGTCCTCTTCGGCGTCCTTCTTGGCAGCAGCAGCCGGAGCAGCTTTTTTGGGTGCAGGCTCCTCATCGCTAGATTCGTCAGAAGAGTCTGAGTCGTCCGAAGTTTCAGCCTTTTTGGCAGGTGCAGGCGCAGCCTTCTTAGCGTCAGCTTTTTTCGCAGGTTCAGCCTTTTTCGCAGGTGCGGCTTTTTTGGGTGCGGGTTCATCATCGCTAGAGTCGTCGGAAGAAGATTCAGCGGCTTTGGCGGGCGTGGCCTTGACCTGAGCAGCCTTGGGCTTCTCATCTTCGGATGAGGATTCCTCGCTGCTCTCGTCTGACGATTCCTCCTGAAAATGAGACAGAAAAGTTCAATAGCCAATTCTAGCTCGCAATAGATATCACATACCTTCTTGCCGTTTGTGGGCTTGGCCTTGACCTCCTCCTCACTCTCGCTCTCAGACGACTCGTCGTCGCTGGTTTCAGGCTTCTTGACAGGCTTCGCGGGAGTCTTATCCTTGCCCTTTTTCTGTACAATGCAGGAAATCAATTAAATGAGACCTGTATGAAATACGAAAAAAAATACATACGGTTACTTTAGCAACTTCCTTGGCCTTGGGAGCAGGCTTTTCGGGGGATGCCTTTTTGTCGACCTTGGGCGCGGCGGCTTTGGCCTTTTTGTCTGTCTTTTTGTCTGTTTTGGCCATTTTGGAAGGGATGAGATGGGAGTGCGGAATGATTATGCAGGCTACCGAATGGCTTGATCGAAATTTTTGGACAAAAAAGTTTTGGGTTAGGGCAGGTTGGAATATCATGTGACCACCTTTGCCGATCGTGGATAACTTGAATAACGAGCGCGTAGTAAGCAGACACTCTCTCTTATTGAGCGCCTGCTCTTGCATACCTTCCGCCAATACTGTAGCGTTCGCGCTCCTCTCTTACCATGGAGGACGGTAACTTTGACGCCATTATCATAGGTACAGGCCTCGCAGAGTCGATTACTGCAGCGTAAGTCTAACGTCATTTGACTGCTGCTATCCGTAAATAACCATCGTATGCAGGGCTTTGTCCAAGACCGGTTTCAAAGTTGCCCATATAGACGAAAACCCTTACTATGGTGGAAATGAAGCCAGCATCTCTCTCGATGAGCTTGCACAGTGGGTAGACACCATGGCATCATCAAGCAATCCCAAATACACCTCCGTCTCGCGGTCGGCAAAGATACCCTCCCAGACTCGACAATATTCCATTTGCCTTTCTCCGTCTATCATCCCGTCTATTGGGCCCGTGATATCTTCTCTGGTGTCTTCTGGTGTAGCCAAGTACGGGGGTTTCCGACTTCTGGAACGGGTGGGCGTCTACCATTCTTCAGGCGTCATCCAGAATGTGCCGGGATCGAAAGAAGACGTGTTTAAGAGCAAGAAGATTTCTCTCGTGGATAAGCGCCGCTTGATGCGTTTTCTCAAGTTCACTGCCGGGGACTTTGAGAACGAGAAAGAGTTCGAGGGTGCAGATAAGATGTCATTTGCCGAATACCTGTCGACAGTGTTCTCCCTGAAGGATGATCTGCAATCGGCATTAGTTTTTGCGCTGGCATTTTGTTTCAGCCCAACTGGTAAGTCATGCGTTTGACCCAATGAGTATTCTTATATTGTGCTTGTAGAACCTGCTGTAGCTGCACTTCACCGTACCCGTCGTTATCTTCTCTCTATTGGAAGATATGGGCCCTCTCCATTCCTTGTTGGTCACTATGGAGGTGCCGGAGAGATTGCGCAAGGTTTTTGTCGTGCTTCCGCAGTCTGTGGAGGCGTCTACATCCTTGGTCGACGCATAGCATCAATCACTCATTCTTCAGAAAACTCTCCTGATGCCAATAATTCATTTGAAGGAAATACCTCTCTACCTCAACGTTACTCTGTTACTTTGGACGATTTCCCTGACACCTTGACCTCTCATGTTATCATCTCATCCGCTACTCATTTACCTTCGCATCTCTCCTCTTTCGTTAGACACGTTGTCGATTCTAACGCACAGAATAACCACGCAGCTTCCCTCTCGGTTGCACGAGGCGTCGTGATTCTTGACCGAGGCGTCATGTTCCCCCCTGCGTCCACGCCCTCTAGCGTGGAAGACGAAGTTGAAGAAGACTCGACAGAATCTACTGAACCACCAAAGCCGCCGGCACCACTCGATGCAGGTGTTATCGTCTTTCCTCCCTCTTCGGTTGCCGGGGGGTCGACGGACAGAGCGGCCACGGTCCTTATCACAGGTGAAGGCACGATGTCGACACCAAGAGGGAAATGTGGGTTTTCTTTCTCCCTTATCTGCGTGCTTGCTGATTTTTTGCATCAGGGATTGTTTACATTGCTCTTCCTCTTTCATCGCCCGTGGAAGGGTCGACGTCTACTGAACAAATTCTCAAACCATACATTGACGCTGTACTGAAGTTGACTGTGGGGCCGTCTCCTTCCAATCCAGCATCACGAACGGACGCCCCATCCTCCCCGTCTACAACGTCACCACTAGAAAGTATTTCTACACCTCAACCACTCTTCACGGCATTCTACACCGAACACCCTGATGCGGAGTCGGGAGGAGAGGACTGATTATTGGGGTAATATTGATTGGAATTTCTCATGGACTTGACGGCAATGTATCGCAACTACATACATGTATTACCAGTTTTTCGAGGTAGTTTTGACCTCTTTTGCAAGGTTTTGGAATTCTTCTCAATGGAGGGGTTCTGGGTGAACAGGAAAGCAGTGTTAACATGGCAAGATGGCCGAGCGGTTAAGGCGTGTGACTCAAGCGTAGCTTGCCTGCTTTCGCGGGTTCTCATCATCGTATGATGGCGTGGGTTCAAGTCCCACTCTTGTCAGCTTTTTACTACCTTTGTCCTTACTGTACAAAGGCCACGAGGAATTTTTTTAGGAATTTGTGCAGTGTCGATCGCGCATCCACTTCCGATATCCGATCCGACATCCGGCACTTCCGATATCCGATTCGACATCCGGCACTTCCGAGTCGCCATAACGTTTAAAGTATCCTTTAATACTCTACAAGGCAACTTGGCCGAGCGGTCTAAGGCGCTAGAATCAGGATCTAGTCTTTCGGGGCGTGAGTTCGAATCTCACAGTTGTCATTGTTTTCCTTTATTGCCATTTTGCAATGCAATACTTTCATACTCCAGCCGTGTTATTGGAAGGGGGGACAACATGTTAGTGGAGGGGGGAAGAAGAAGAAAGGGACAAGTGCATCTTTATTGTCACAGTCTTTTCACATTTTCTATTTCTACCATGAAGCAAAAGAGACCTAGACCCTTACAAGGAATGAGAGAAAGTGGCATGTATGATTGCGAACGACGGCCACCTGCCAGAGAGCTTCAAGTGAGGCGTGTTGCTGGAGATATAATCATAATGTCCAGGCTCGAAGTATATAGTTTTGCTGATCGATGGTGCTGGGGAAAGCAGTTTCCATGGGGGTATTTACAAAATCCGAGATGATCTTTGCGCTATCTTCAACGAGGCCCAACATGCCGTTCTTGTGTAGTAGAGCGAGTTTTTGAATATTGGTCGCTAGTCTCGATTTTTTGACGATTGTTGGGTCAGTTGCTTGAGAGGGTATTGGCAGGGCATATTTTCTGAGATCGAGGTTGGCGAGGGGGACAGAGACGAGAGGATTGTTGGTTGCTGAAGACTCGGAGGGCAATGAAACACACAAAGCTTTTATTGGGGGCAAGGTATTCATACAGGGAGAGGAGATACAGCTACAAGGCAGGGGGCAGAGAGGAAGCGACGTAGTATGCTTGAGGGAACGGGACCGTATCTGCAAGAGAAGGATTTGCGGCACAAAGAATGTATTGAATTGTACTCACTGTATGCGAGGAGACGAGCAAAATGAAGAGCAGATTCGAGATTCCTGTTTTGTAGCTGAAGATTTGCATTTTCACCTGAAAGTTTTTCGACTTGAGCTTAGAAGATTTACGCGTTCGGCTTCTTTAAGACAAGGAGGTGCCGTTTGACGAGATTCGACAAGGTGTTTAGAGACAGATGCGGTGTGGGCAGCAGCAGGTTTTGTGAGTTTTGGCAGGACAGTACTAATAGTACTGGTGTGGTGGCAGCTGTTTTGGTCATCTTTTGCTGGGCAGTGGTTTTCTTTTGTTCTTTGTTACTGGCGGAGAGGGCATGGGCGATGCCCAGGGTGACGGAGAACAAGTCTTGAGTGAATTCGAGCCAAACAACCCGCTTCTGCCGGCTCCGGCTTCCGATTTGTTCTACCTTTCCTTCAAGTGCTACACCTACCTGACACCTACCATGCACCCATCTCTGCGCGTTTTCTCCTCTCACATCCATCGGCCACTCATCAAATTCCTCGGAAAGCGCACATATCCCAGCAGTCAGTAGCCATGTCATACCATACCTATCTTCTTAGCACAACTGAAATCGTAATAACCCCCTCAGCACCAAGCCCACCACAGGCTCACCCGGCAGCCCCCGCCGAACTCAAGAGCAAATTCGCAGAGTTTGTGAAAAAGTTTGAGGCGTCGGGACAAAAGGCGTCGAACACACTTGCTTCAAATGCGGTCCTGAACGAGTTCTGGCAGGCACCTGAACGGTTGTGGAAACAGGATATCGAGGAGGCTGAGATTGATGCTATTCTGGTGAGCTTCTTTGACATTGCATCGTGAAGACGGATTGCTCATGCATATTAGAGCGGCGGCGCGTCCCTACACTAATCGACTCTCACGAGGCTTATAATCGTAGACCTATTTATTTCAATATTCATACAATGTACCAAAACCTCAATTTAGGCGCAGTGAGGGGTAGCAAAAAGAAAGCGGTATATTGGCTAGTCTTTCTCGGCATATGCCAACAAGTGTTGCTCAATCTCAGCTTCACCCAAGACGCGCCATAGCCCCCGTGTCTTTTCGTCCTCGTCTGGGCTGGTCGACGTAATCGCAATCTCAATTTCACCAGGTTTGTAATCGGTCGCATGAACGGTTGACATAGCTTCGATCGCCATCTAGAAGAAAATTGAGCGATGTGAGGGAAAGATGTTGTCTAAGAGTCCAGACCTCGACGACCTCATTCCGACTTAGAGTCTTCCCTGCCTTCAGTGCATCATCCGCACCCCGTCCAGAGTCGAGCTTCTTCCATTTCTTCTCAAGGTGGTTCATCGCTTCTTGCTGTTTCTGTCCTGCAGCTGTGGCATGGAAACCGACAAAGTACCCAGCGGGATCAAGCTTAAAGATTTGAGGACCGAGCTCAGGATCGATGCCAATAAGGATCATCGCTATAACAGAGTGCAATGAGAGACAGGTGTAAGAGCCCGATGCGTAGATGACGTACCTATGCCTAATGGTCGCATTGCAGCACGTTGTGTGTAAACTTGGTTGATATTAGCTAGGCGCTGGGCGAGGGCGTCGGGGGTGATTTCATAACCATATTTATATCGGAAATCTGCCGCCTCTGAACGAGCACGGGTGACTTGTGCACGGGCATCAGCTGCAAGTCGACAAGTCAGTCCAAGGTGCAACTAAGTACTTGAGATCGAGACGCACCGACAAGACCCGTCATCACACATCCAATTGTAGGTGTGATACTGAATAGATGTGTTACGGTCGACGCGTCAAGGAGTTTGTCCTTTGAGAGTCGGTCAGTCGTGAATGATATTTGAGAGTACATCGAGACATACAGGGACCTTCCGTTGTGTTATTACGACAGATGTATCTTTTCCACGGACAGAAATTGCTGTGTGTCCTGATCCTGAGATGGCTTTGAAGGCATACTCTGTAGATCAGGCGATATATGAGTCCAAGGTCGCAAATGAATATAATTGCACTCACCGACTTGATAGAGTCGTCCTTCAGGCGAGAATACGGTAAGATATCTAAATTCCAATTGTTAATACACACATACACAATTTATCGGAAGGTTCAAACCTGTCGTAGGATGTTCTTGACATGGTGGAGGAGACGAGGACTTGACAAGACTCGCAATGGGGACGCGCAAGTCGTCACGCGATCGTGTCACGGTCACGTCACGGGCCGATAATTTGAATTTCTGAATTTGGCGTTCACCAAACCCGCCCTATCCGACTCCGTGCTCCCTATCGCCCTCTTGGCCCATTTTTCTCGACCATACGACTAATTTTACGATCTTATAAGATAGTGAAGGAAACTTGGGCTGCGGGGTCAAAAGTTACGCGACGATCGAGTCAAAAACACTCTTCCGAACGGCGTAGTAGCTAGTGGGCAGGTTCAAGATGAAGGAAGCGGTATCTCATCAGGCACCGAAAGTAATGTACGTATTGAATACCCTTGTAATTTTTGGTGCTTATATGACTGTTTGATCAGCAAGAAACTCCAGTTCAGTCTTTTGAATGCCCAGGACACCGTCAAGATCTCCGAGTTTGAAGTTACTCATAGAGATCTATACACTGCGACAGACCGTCTGCCAGTGAAGGACGGTGTACTTGATCGTCGACTAGTACGTCGAATTTTGCCGTTGCAGCAGAGCTATGGCCTCACCGAACACTTGTAGGGGACGACCGACAAGAATGCATTTTGCGAAACCTGCGGGCAATCTTCCATTAACTGTGTTGGCCACTACGCGTACATCAAGCTAGTCGTCCCAGTATTCCACATAGGATACTTCAAGCACACAATTGGCATACTTCAAGCTATATGTAAAGTGAGTTAGCCCTCTTAACGCATTTATGTTCTATCGTTCAATGCCTTATAGACATGCGCACGCGTTCTTCTAGAAGAACCTGACCGTCGCGTCTTCATCAAGCGATTCCGACGCCCTAACCTCGAAAACATGCAACGACAGTCTCTGATCAAAGCAGTCAACACGATGGCTCGAAAATGCGTTTACTGTCCATATTGTTCCGCCACCAATGGCGCCGTGAAGAAAGCCGGCGCCCTCAAAATCATCCACGACAAGTTCCGTGCGAAGAAAACTGCAGAGGAGATGGAGAAGTGGAAAAAGACTTTTGCCCCGGCGGTGGAAGCACAGAAAGAACTTGCTTTATATATCAATAAAGCTGTTCATGAAGATTTGAACCCTTTGAAAGTGCTAGACCTGTTCAGGAGGATATCTGACGAAGTGAGTGTTTCTACTTGTCCGTCTCGGCTGATTTATTCATCCAGTTCAGGATTGCGAGCTACTAGGATTGCAACCTAGTTTTGGCCGACCGGAAGAATTTATTTGGCAATACGTTTCTGTTCCTCCAGTCTGCATCCGACCCTCTGTCGCGCAAGACGGTGCTTCGAATGAAGATGATCTCACAGTCAAGCTAACAGAAATCGTTTTCACAAATGCGTTGATCAAGCAGGGGCTGGCCAAAGGATCTCCCACTCCCCAGTTCATGGTATGACCCCGTTCTTCTTACCCACTTCCACACTCTCTAACGCCATCTTTATAGGAACAATGGGAATTCCTCCAACTATCTGTTGCGATGTACGTCAACTCTGAACTCCCTGGTGTACCATCACAACCAGGTCAAAAACCAATAAGAGGCTTCGTCCAGCGCTTAAAAGGAAAACAGGGCCGTTTCCGTGGCAATCTATCAGGAAAACGTGTGGATTTCTCAGGACGTACTGTCATTTCACCAGATCCCAATTTGCGTATCGACGAAGTCGCTGTGCCGGAACGTGTGGCCAAAGTCCTTACTTATCCCGAACGCGTCACGCCGCATAATATGGAGAAATTGAAGCAGGCGATACGGAATGGGACGGAAGTGCATCCTGGTGCGAACTTCGTTGCGCGAGGGGAGAACAAGAAGTTTTTGAAGTTTGGAAACCGAAATGCTGTGGCTGATGGTCTGGCTATTGGCGATGTTGTTGAAAGGCATGTGATAGATGGAGACGTCGTGCTGTTCAATCGGCAGCCCAGTTTGCACAAGGTGCCATTTTTTAAACTCACAATGTTTTTCTGATTGCTGATTTGGGTCGAAGCTTTCAATCATGTGTCATCGAGTATGTTCTCTCAAGTTCCGTACCTAATTACTTACTAACCTTTCCATGTCGCGACAGGCTAAAGTCAGGCCATGGCGATCTTTTCGATTGAATGAGTGTGTCTGTGGACCATACAATGCTGACTTCGACGGAGATGAGATGAATTTGCGTACGTATCTTATTTTACATTATCGATCATGTTTGTTTTGTTCACCTTTTATTTTCAGATGTACCACAAACAGAAGAGGCCAGAACGGAGGCACTTGAGCTCATGAGTGTTAAACACAATCTCGTTACTCCTCGTAATGGAGAACCTGTCATCGCCGCTATTCAAGATTTCATCACTGCCTCCTTCCTCCTTTCACGAAAAGATCGCTTCCTCGACCGGCGGCAATTCACTCAAATATGTTGTTATCTCGGCGACGCAAATATGCAGATCGACATACCGCCACCGACAATCTGGAAACCCCAACGGCTATGGACAGGGAAACAAGTGTTTAACGTCCTTATGCGCCCGAACAAAAAGTCGAAGATCTTTGTCAATGTCGAGTCCAAGTGCCACAAGTGGGAAGAAGCCAAGGCGGCGAATTATACGATGAACCCCTTGCCTGACCTTTCCCCGAACGATGGGTGGCTGGTGATCATCAACAGCGAAATCATGTGCGGTGTCATGGATAAGGCGACGGTTGGAAGCGGGAAGAAAAAGTCAATATTCGGTGTCATAATGCGTGACTACGGTCCCAATGAAGCTGCCGCGGCAATGAACCGCCTCGCGAAACTCTGTGCCCGCTACCTCGGTGGGTACCCCCTTCCCCTGATTTTCTCTGCTTTATATAGCTAAACGACGGGTAGCCAATTACGGATTTTCTCTCGGGATCAACGACGTCATTCCTGGTCCCGAACTTAACCGCCAGAAAGACTTCCTCGTCGAAAAGGCGTATTCTGATTGTCAAGATCTCATCGAACGCGCCAAGAAAGGAAAACTTGAGAACAAACCCGGATGTGACCAAGAGCAAACCCTGGAAGCGTTAATCTCTTCCGTTCTGTCCAAAGTTCGAGAAGAGGTTGGTCAGATTTGCATGAAAGAACTCAGTCGACAAAATGCACCATTGATTATGGCTACCTGTGGTTCCAAAGGTTTGTGGCTGCCTGTCTATTCTATACGGATGAGTGACGATTGTTCAAGGTTCGGTAATCAACGTCTCCCAGATGGTCGCTTGTGTCGGTCAACAGATTATTGCGGGTCATCGTGTCCCCGATGGTTTCCAAGATCGATCGCTTCCGCATTTCCCCAAGAAATCCAAAGAACCGCCATCCAAAGGATTCGTACGGAACAGTTTCTTTTCTGGTCTGCGAGCAACGGAATTCTTGTTCCATGCCATTTCTGGTCGTGAGGGTCTAGTCGACACAGCTGTCAAAACTGCTGAAACGGGTTATATGCAACGTCGTCTTATGAAGGCGTTAGAAGATCTCACCACACAGTACGATTTGTCCGTCAGGAATTCTACAGGTGGTGTCGTGCAGTTCACTTACGGCGATGATGGTTTGGATCCTGCCTGCCTCGAAGGCGATCCTCATCCACTTGACTTTGGCCGAGCATGGAATCACGCTTGTGTACGTTATCATGTTACAAAGCCATTGTGTTTTACGCTTACAGTGCATGTAGTCTATTGCCTCTCGTGCTGGCCGCGGCCTACTGCCATTCGAGGTTCTCGAGCTTGCCGATAAGGAGATGGCTGCCCCCAAATTTGTAACTGAATGTCCGGCAGCTTATATGGCAACAATCCGGGGCTTTATCATGGACAGTGTTGTGCAAAGGATTGCAAGTGCTCGCAAGAGTCAAGGCATGTTTGAGGCCATAGAACGCGAGGAGGAATGGGACGAGGATACCGATCTATCTATGGGTGCCTCGGGTAAAGCATTTCCATCCGAAGCATTTTCCTTTCTTCTGAAATGTGTTGTGCAGGGGCGGATAAAGCTGCTGTGGACAATAAATCCAAGGTTACTGCCGATCAGCTCAAGACGTTCTTGGATCTCTGTTGGACGAAATACGTCAAAGCTAGGATCGAACCAGGCTCTACTGTCGGCGCCGTTGGCGCGCAGTCCATTGGTGAGCCAGGTACTCAAATGACGCTGAAGACGTTCCATTTTGCTGGTGTCGCGTCCATGAACGTCACCCTTGGTGTTCCTCGCATCAAGGAAATCATCAATGCCGCTAAGGTTATCAGTACACCTATTATAAGCTGTAAGCTTGTGACAAGCGACAGTGAAGCTTCTGCTCGTATTGTCAAAGGCCGCCTGGAGAAGACGTTGCTGGGTGATGTCAGTATTCGTCTTTGTATATCTTGGGATGAAGGCTTAATTTTGTTGCAGATTGCCAGTGTATTAGAGGAAGCTTGGGCTCCTGAATATACGTACATTGGTGTTATCATTGATATGGAGGCCATCCAAAAACTGCAGGCAAGTCACGCGCTGCCCAGATGTTGAGATGAAGACTTTGCTCACATACCGATAATAGCTCGAGCTCACCCTAGATGACATCAAATGGGCAATCGTGGCGGCGAAGAAGCTGAAGATCAAACAAGAAGTAAAGACGCCACCAATTGTTTTGATCTCCGCTCATCCATCTTTTCCAGTCGATTACCGTAATTCCTCGGAAACATCGTCTCAGAATCTATGTCGACACTCAAGATAAATATTATCGCCTCCGTGAACTGAAGCGTGGTCTTTCTGATGTTGTTGTGAAGGTGGAATATGTGTCCTCGGCGTTCTGTGTGTTTTCCTAACTCCATGTCCCTAGGGCGTTCCGACTATCCAACGCGCGGTCATCAACATCAAAGAGAAGACGGATGCTAAGGGTAAGAAAGGCGATAAGGAACTTTTGGTGGAAGGATATGGCCTTCAAAAGTGCATGATCGCCGAGGGTGAGTGCCTTGATGCTCCGTTAATCGATGCGAAACTGGACTATTTCTGTTAGGCGTGGTTGGCGAACAGACTTCTTCAAATCACGTCATTGAAGTCGCTCAAGTTTTGGGTATCGAGGCCGCGCGGAAAACAATCATTAACGAAATTCAGTACACCATGAAGTCGCACGACATGATCATTGACCCGCGGCATGTTATGTTACTTGGTGATGTCATGACATATAAAGTAAGTGCCATCATTCACTTTTTTGTTTTCTCCTCGGACCATCTGACTTCTCCTCGCAGGGCGAGGTCTTGGGCATTACACGTTTCGGCGTGGCGAAAATGAAAGATAGTGTCCTCATGTTGGCATCGTTCGAGAAGACAACGGACCACTTGTTCGATGCTTCAGCATTCGGCAAAAACGATAGCATTGCTGGGGTGTCCGAGAGTATTATTATGGGTAATCCCGCGGCCAATTGTGGCACATCAATGTATGTTGGCTTCAACTTTTATATCCATGCGCCTCCGTTCACAACTTCCCCAGGCCAGCATTGTTTTCATCCGCACCTGTTGTTGGAAAACCAAGGACCCTGCTATTCGAGGACGCTCTGTAGATGTGAATTATCATTTAATCCTATTAATGTATCTCCCCATGTACAATACATATGTTCTGGCTCTCGGTAGAAATTCGGTCAATGGATATTCGAATTGTTTGCTTATGCAACGGCCTGGAAGCAACTTTGGAAAAGACAAACATTCTGTTGGCGCGACCCTGTACACTTTTTTACATCTAACGTCTTGCATCATCTCACAAGTTCCGAGGGCCTATGCCAATGAGTGTAAGTGATTTACGCCGGCGTCATCCCCGGAAATATCATTTCGAAGACTAACTTACAGGGCGCATTCCACAATGGCAGATGACCATATGTTACTGCCACGCTTACAGATCGTCAGGCTTCCAGTCAGAGTCCAAGTGTGTTGTTACCTTTCCTCTGGGCGAATGACCTTTGAATGGGGCACATGGACTCGGACACTTGTCTAGAAAGCGTCATGCGTGCAGGTCTCTTCTGTCACTCTTGACTGCAATAGTAATGGGACCACTGTCACCGACTCTCGGGTGCTCTTTTCTCCGCCATAGCCTGGCTATATCGTTTCGTTTGGCTTTCGACTTTCAAAGGACTTGATCCGTTAGAGCATTCGGGTCACCCCAGTCCTATATTCGGGGATTAACGACTGAAGCATCGGCGGAGGGGCACCGCATCATACTCAGGCGTTAAGGCGGAGTGTTAGTAACCGTTAAGGTCGCTAGCACTGAAACTCACCTGCGTGTACGTACGCGGCTCGTGGATGTCTGCGATGATTAACCCGTTAAGACCGAATATGTTTATTTTCGTCTACCGCGAGTATCAGACGGTTATCATCCGAGGCGCCTGGACAAGGACCTAAGCCATGTGGAGAAGAAGACCTCGACTATCTGACAGGAACAGGGGGCAAATTTTGTATAGAAAACCCAGGTTCTGCTGGAATCCCAGCAAGGGTGGCGGGATGTACACTCTTAATCCCGGGTTCTGGCATTGTGAGCCCGAGGAAATTGTGCTTTATGCCATTATCTGGTGATATCTTTCAGGAGAAACAACAACAGGCTGCTCAGTAATGTGCAACAAGCAGAGAAATCCGAGGAGTATGGGGGTCAGAGGCACTCGAAAGTCTTTACATCCGCGCACCGCACCGCCCTCGACGCCTCTGCTATCTAACATAGCTGCCACCTCCTCGGCTGGTCTGACTATACGAGTTTACTTACATCCAGAGAACTAATCGATG